>JALIZH010030024.1:0-17373 GCA_030522465.1 Rhipicephalus appendiculatus
ATACTCACGTTCACGGGAATTTATCCCGGAGGATATCTCGGCCGCGAAATTTTCTGTCAGTACCACATGAACGCATGGGATTTCTGTGACAAGCGTACAATGCTCCATTCGTCAACACGGGAATTGCTGAATGAGTGGGTGGTTTAATGGCACATCATTAATAAGCACTCCGGCATAATTAACCATCATTAGCAGCATCGGCATCAATGAAGTTTGCAACAAAGATTCGAAACTCCTGTCCCCCTTGGGCCGAAATATTTTATTATTTCTTTTTTTTTGCATCTGCCTCGTATTTTCGTTCACGGAAAACACTGATTTTTAACCAAGGCGCCGCCACCACCGACACTGACACCGGAATTTCTGCGAAACGAGCTATTTAACGCTATCGTGTTAATACTTGTCACTATGACTGTGCCAGGTTCAGCGTTCATGCTGCCGTTTAAAGGAGGACCAGAGTGCTTTCGTTTGAAGCTTCACCGCTGTTTTCGCACCGCAAGATCAGTTCTCTATTTTTTAAGAGACTACTCTCCGCAAGACATCACGGCCACGCGCTCGTATGTGTATAGACTCTTTAACGCGCTACAACTGAGTTCAGTGTTTGTACGCTTCTATAGGATTTTTTTTTGCTGCTGTTAAATACCATGTAATCACTGTCATTGCAAATAGCCGATCTGTTCGTTAATTTTATTTCTCGTTCAGTTGAATACTGTGTATGCAATAAGTTATGAATACGGATGTGTCAAGCACAAAGAATGGCATATTCTAGCATATGCCAGGCGCTGCCACACATTTAAGTGTCTGTGTATTAAGTTGACACTCAGCTATGCACATGCATTATACATTTATTTCCTCGCTGTTTGCGGACTGACAATATTTCACAACTTACCGCTTCGACCTTGTCCACGCTAACTCAATTAAACGAGGATTAATGGAGCAGTGGAAGCGTTAGCTGTCGGCGATGAGCGCGCGTTAAATCGATAATTGCATTGAAAGCAGGCTTGCCGTGAATAGCGCTCATCGCAGCAGCTAATCGGATTGGTGAAGAAAGTACACGAGCAACAGGCAACAAATGGCGAAGCAGGATTCTTTGTTTCTATACAAATGATGCACGCGTATGTGGAATTGCATGGTTACTTCCACGAAAGTTGACGTCTTACGATGAATGGCGAGTCGCTGTGTTCGAAGAGCAAAATTTCGGAAACTCATTTACAATTCAGAAAAAAAAGAAGAGAAAAAAATCTGCCGCTGAACAATTCATCCTATTTCAAAGATTATCTAAACTCTCGCTATATGTAAAACGTAAAGTAGGGTCGAAGTTCAATGAGTAAAAAAAATAATTATTCACCCAGTTTGTCACACACTTATGTGTTACCGTGTAAAACTAGACTAAAGTAAACGTAGCATTTCATGAAGAATAAAGAGACAGTTTTAGTTAACTGTTGTATTAGATTTAGCGGCAGCTATAAAATGAAAAACGCAGCATCCAAATATGTCCACAGTTCTGTGGTGTAGTCGAAGGAGGTAGATATAATATTACCATGCTTGCTCCGAACTGTAAATAGCTCTTTGTGACTAAGATGCGAGATTCCTAAGCCGCCCACAAGTGAAACACTTCCATTAAATTATTTCAAATTCCTAAGCAAAGAACATATGTACACCGCGCAGTTTGATCGGATACTCAGCGCAACAACGTTTACTTTCACCCAGTAGAATTATTCCAAGCAGTTTCGACTTGCCTCAGCTTTGCTTTCCCAACATTCCTGTAGTCTTCGTCACCACTTACGTTCAAGCATAAACGAATATTCGGCGACTTCGGAAAGCTTAATTTAGATTAAACTGCCAAGGACTGCTCTATACTCGCAGGCTCCTTGGTGTGAGCCGTTAACGCAGTGCGTGTTTAAAATGGTGTAAGCCAACGCAGAATGCGTAGGATATGCTTTCTAGTATTCAATCATTCTGTTCCCTTCATGCGAATCAGCGAATTGAAGGCCCATTCTAGACTTCGTAATGATCGCAAGTTCCTAAAAGAGGAAAAAAACAACTTAAGGAATATATTAGAAATCTGGCAGCTGAAGTCTTCGTTTATACATTAACAGAGTTCCAGGTAGTACGCACAAGATCAAGTTATTTAAACGCTAATTTAATTCGCTTTTTATCTGTCTGTACTTCATCTCGAGTTCTTTAACCTCAGTTCTCAAACCTCAGTGCAAAATATCACTAAAAACTGTGCAGAGAGCTAGAAGCTGAAAACGCCGGTAGTGTTAACACCATGTACATATGTTATCAGTGATAAATTCACCGTCCGAAAGCGGTTTGAGTGTTTGAGTAACGTTGAGTAACAGCGTGTTTGCGTAGCGTTGAACAACGTTATTCATGGATGCCGCGCCGTTTCGTCGCCTCAAAACTGCCGCCGAAGTTCTCGCCATGTGTTCTACCCTTGATGCCTCCTATGGTGTGACTCGTATACGTACGGGTTTGCGCCACCGCATTTCCTTCTCGCATCCCCGAGGAGAACTGTGCTCATTAGCATATTTATTAGGTTGTCGGAGAGCAGGCGCTTTTGAATAAGATGGGAACCGTCTTTACCCTGCGAATAATATATGAGTGGTGCCTCTTGTGGAGTCACCCTATGAACTCTCACTCCGAGCATTCCCTGCTTTATAGCACTGACCGTGTATACAAAAGGAAAAGTCGCAAGCGCATGCCGTTGAACGCCGCTAAGTTTTAACGGTGTGATTGTTCTACATTAAATATTACAGGCCTCGGTGCATTTCGCCCAAAAGTTTCTACTCTGCTGCCCGTACAGTAATGATTCGAGCAGTCTTCTACTCGCGATTAAAAAGAAAATCACTCTGGAAAGACGACAAGGCGTGCGGACATTGCCACAAGGGAAGCGAATCATGCACCACAGACGACGCGTTTCTGTTGTTAGGCTTTCTTTTGCGTCAGCGTCTCACGTTCTCCGAAGATGAATTCGTACCGAATTGATCAACCTTCTGACGGTTCGAAAACTGATCTGTCATTCTCTGCAAGGCTCATCTTATTTACCATAAAAGCGCCGAATGATATTTAAATTGCAGAAGACTTTAGTACCTGCCTCACACAACAAACATCAGCGTCGAACTCCCCTTTTTGCTCCAACGTGTACTGATATCTCCCTAATCTTGCAGAGCTAGCACAGAAGGGTGATTTTTCGAGAATATGAAGACCGCCCTAGTTCAGCAAGTTCCAGCAATCTACACTGGCTTCATGTGGAACATGACGGACACTAAGCTTAACCACTAGCTCGTGTTGAACTGCTCGGTCTTTCACGTCCAGGAACAAGCGGCGCGAAGTGGCAACAGTTGTGATGCAGAGTACTAGAACGCTAGGACGTGATGGGTTGTTGCTTTATACCGCATGCTACTGTATGTTCCATGCACGTTTCGTTTTCCTGCTATTCTTTCACGTGTTAGAGAACTGGCGACCTCTTCCAGTTAACCACACATTTTTTTCTTTCCCTCCTTTTTTCTTACCTCTCTGCACTCTGAAAAAGCAAATCCAGGAGACATGACAATGTCTTCGAATTGTCGAGTTTTATGTGCTGTCATCACGAACGTGTTACCCGTGAATATTCAGTGGGAATGTCCTAGCTCACAGGGAATGACAGCTAAGAGGGTAATTATATACTTCTGAAAAATGCGTCATTTGACCGTTGAGTGGTTTCTTTATTACATTTTTACATAATTTAATGCATATATATATACAGGGTGTTTTTTTAAGCAATACAGATTTTTTCCTTAAAAAAACTATAATACTCTAGGCACTTGTCGCCTTCGCAGCCAATTTCTAGGCCGAGGCGGAAAGATTTTACCACTAATTAGATCACTCAGAAATTGCTAATTAACAAAAATAATTTAATTAATGTTTTAATTATCAATTTTAGGGCAATTGTTTATATGGGGAAGTTGTTCTACGTCACAGTTTATGGCGAGCCCAATTTTTTTAAAAATTGAAAATATCGCGTGTAGTTTGAGAGATCCATCGTCGAATTTCCAGACCGCGGTGCGGCAGATACCGAAACTGACGCACCGGGCGCGCCACGTGCTGCGTCAAAGCCGGATTTCGACGATGGATCTCTCAAACTACACGCGATATTTTCGATTTTTAAAAATTGGGCTCGCCATGTGACGTAGAACAACTTCGCCATATAAACAGTTGCCCTAAAATTGATAATTAAAAAGTTAATTTAATTATTTTTGTTAATTAGCAATTTCTGGGTGATCTAATTAGTGGTAAAATCTTTCCGCCTCGGTCTAGAAATGAGCTGCGAAGACGAAAAGTGCCTCACTATTATAGTTTTTTTAAGGAAAAATCTGTATTGCTTAAAAAAAACACCCTGTATATATATATATATATATATATATATATATATATATATATATATATATATATATATATATATATATATATATATATATATATATATATATATATATATATACATAAAATGCTCAGGTATGTTTCGTATTGAGTGATACCGCGGACGTGTGCGCAGTGTCAACGTAGCCGGCAATGGATTACTTTTTGTGGCGCCTCACTGAAGTAGCACAAAACGAAAGAACAAGAAAGAAAAAAAACACGTTTGAGCGTACGTAATGTTTTGCTTCTCAGTGAAGAACAAGAAACAAAGGAGGGGGCTCGAGAAAAATCCGGGATGCCAAAAGATTTTTTTTTTACTTAACTTCATGGATAGCGTTGCTGGCGAATATTTCTAACTGATACTTCTAATCCTGGGCTTATTCCGTCTTTTCTCAAACGCCACCTGAGCTCGTAGCTCCCTCTTGCATTTACCTCGTCGAGCCAGAAACGTTTTGTAAAAGAGCGCGAATGGATTTTATTTCTTTGCCAAATGATCATACTTTACACAGGTTCTGTCAGCATCAAATGTCTGTATTGAGAGTAGGTAATCTATTCCGCAACCCTTCATTTCTGCGTTCATAACCATGATGTGGCGTTTAAAAGACAACAGAATATTCGAATTACATACAAATCCACACTCCACTTTCAGTGAATTGTGGACACAATTATTTGATGAAAGGGCCTATGCATTTGCCACCACCATTAGAAGTAAACTATACTGTCATAAGCTGACTAGAACGATGTCTGCAACACTATTTTGATGTCATCATAAACTTCTGATATGCATACAGAGTAGTTTGAAGGAAAGAAGTGTAAATTTAAGGGCCCGGTTTCTTTGTTAGGCACAATATTAATGAAAACTAACACACAATAATGCCAACCAAAATATAGGTGATGTTATTAGAAGTAATTCTAATGTAAATGTGAAGAAAGAAAAGTGGACGAAAACATAACTTGGCTCCGGCAGGGGATGTTATTACTTCTAATAGGCAATGTTATTACTTCTAATCACATCCCCTATACCAAGAAGCCAAAACTATTGGCAACACCACCTAAACGCGTTGCGGCGATTTCAAATACCAACGGGACTCCACCGAAGAGAGGCCACTCTGCTCTGCCGCTTATTGCTTCGAGTGGCTTTCACGAAGTCATATTCCCTTCGCATAGGGATGGCCGACAACGCTACTTGCGATGCCTGCGGTACCGTGGAGACTTTGCAGCATATCTTCTGCGCAGTGATGTTCCGTCCTGGACAGAAGAATTCCCTTTCCGAGGCCCGAAAATTCCCTATTTCCGGCATTTTCCCCCCGCGTACATCGCCAAAAATCCCCGCATATTTCCCTGCACAAAAAAAGTTTATATATATATATATATATATATATATATATATATATATATATATATATATATATATATATATATATATATATATATATAATAAACGCCGAAGGAATATTCATTCGAGGAATGAATATTCTTTCGAACACTATATATATATATATATATATATATATATATATATATATATATATATATACAGGATGTTTCAAGAAACGTGTCCACTATTTTTTAAAAAATCAGAAAAATGCGGTATTTGCTCGGTGTCTTCACAATTGCTTTTTCTGTAGCGGCAGGCATCTTAAGATGGTTGAAGACATGATTTGGGACAGTAATTAAGAAAGTTAAATTAATTAACTTTTAATTAGCGGAGTTATGTGGTTAAGTCCAATGAGAGTATTGAATTTTTTCATGCGAAGAACCCATTTCAGCTTTGAGATTTCGAAAAAGCGACCTCTATTATTCATTGTGGCGTAATGAAATTCAGGCAAATTCAATGGCGAAACCGAAACCCAAGCACCGATGAGCGCAACAAGCAGACGACTAGAATGACGTCACTGTTCAAGACAACGGTTACAAAGGTGCAGTTCTTCCCCGTTCATTAACGTATGTGCGTCATGCGTGCTACTACTACAAGCGCAGCCCGCACACTCGCACCAAGAAGTCGGTTGATGGTTGATATAATGACGTTCACTCATTGTGGACGTCTCAGACTAATGTGGCAGTTGCGCTCTTCCGCGTTTCGGTTTCGGTTTCGCCGCTGAATTTGGGAGAACTTCATTACTTCGTAATTATTCCTAGAGGCCGCTTTTTCGAAATCTCAAAGCTGAAATGGGTTCTTCGCATGAAAGCCTTCAATACTCTCATTGGATTTAACCACCCAACTCCGCTAATTAAAAAGTTAATTAATTTAACTTTCTTAATTACTGTCCCAATTCATGTCTTCCACCATCTTAAGATGCCCGCCGCTACTGAAAAAGCGATTGTGAAGACAGCGAGCAAATACCGCATTTTGCTGATTTTTAAAAATTGTGGACACATTTCTTGAAACACCCTGTATATATATATATATAGTGTTAGACATGTTTCAGGCTCTTCCCATCGCTTTCTCTTCTTTCCTGCCCAACTCAAAGCATATAGCCTCTGAGATCGGCTTTTAATACTACGCAGGAGCTACCTTGGAGCTCGCTTTAAAGAGGCCCTGCAACACTTTTTCGTGTAGCCATGAAATGGATTCACTGAAGGAGCTTATTGCCTCACGAATTCACCGCCGCAAAAATTTTTAGAATCCGTTCAGTACGAGTGGAGTTACAAAGATTTGCCGCAGGCTGCAATTGCATTCTCTCTTCTCTCGTCCCGACGAAATCACTGGAAGCTAAGCAGGGAGGGATGGCATGGGGGGAAGAAAATACGTGACGCGGGCTTCGTGACCTTGAGCTTTTTTTTTCTTTTTCATCGAATACGCGGCTTCTCATGGCCATAGCGCGCGCGCACGCGTGGACAAGTCGCGACCTCCCGCGGCGGCCCGAGTAACTACCGAGCGCGCCATGCTCAAATCACCCAATGGGTGATACAATGGCGGTGACGAGTGATTTTTGAGCTTGCAACGTCATAACATTACCAGTTGGAGCGGCGGAAGTACCCACTCCCGCACCCACACTTAACAAGACCTCAGTCCATCACTCTACGACTCTTACAGACGGAGGCGTATGCATCGCCTCTAAATTGCTCTAAATACATGGATGGCATAGATCCGGGGTGCCCGCGCTGTGGTCACCCCAAATGTACTCTACAGCACATGCTGTGGCAATGCCCTGCGTTGCGCGAGAGCAGCGAGTCTCCCTCTACGGAGGCGGACTGGAACTGTCTCCTCACAAGCCACGACAAAGGAGACCAGCTTAGGGCCATCCAGAGGGCCCGCGACATGGCCGTGGAGTTTAACCTCCCCGTCCCGTCGTGGGAGTGGCCCACCGGTGTCGCCCCCTAAGGGGGGTTGAGCGCCGCCTCCGGATACTAATAAAGTTCTTTGCCTGCCTGCATTTGTCGAGAGAAAAGAAAGCAATTTTTAGCTGGCTTTGAGAATTTATTGTGAATTCCAGGCCGCGTGCTGCGGTATAATATTTGGCTCGCGTGTTCTCGGGAGCCTCGACTACCGATCGCCAGCGTTTACTGACCATGCTCAAAAAGTGTTGCAGTGCCCCCTTTAAGCGGTTTTAGAACGGACGGCTACTGGTAGGTAGCAGCACCATGTCGTTTTAGCGAAGCGTAAGAAATATCCGCTTTTTTCGTTCATACCGTCGCATGGTCAGCGCAGCGTAATAAACTCTGCGGTGTTTAGCATTACGTATATATGCATTTTCTAAATAAACACACCCACTGCCGAATACGTACGTATTGATATTGCGCCTCAAATATCCGTAATATTTGCTTTTTGATTCACAATGTTCATAAGTATGAACATATTCACCAGATCAAGATGGGCGGGCTTTGAGCACGGGCTTAAACTTTCGCCGGGCAGCTGAATCGCTGGCCACACAAACCAGCAGTCAGTCAAATCAATGTCATCAATGTTTCTGCGTTGAATTATCCCAAGAAAGACTATGGTCTTTAAAACGAAACTTAGGGGTTGTGGTTTGGCGCGCTACATGCGCCAGAAACGATTGCGACATGCGAAAGCCTCATGTCCACAGTCTTTTGATCGTTATAAAAAAAATTTCGCCTCCCCCTCAAAATTCCCTGCAATATCTCGAAGATTCCCTTTTTCCCTTTCGTCCAAAATGACTGTCGAAAATTCGCTTAAAAAGGGAAAATTCCCTGCACGGATCATCACTGCTTCTGCGACTGTCCTCGCTACGCTGTGCAGAGACGATCCCTCTCATCCGCCCTCGCTCGTCTCGACAACAGAACGATGACGCTAGAAACTGTCCTCCAGCCACCAAGAATTCAATCAACGAGGACATTACTGAAATTCCTAAGGACAACAGACTTGCATGAGCGGCTGTATACTCTTAATGATGCCTTATACTGCACAGGACTGCCGCTCTGCGCTGTGACGTTATGTGTGTGCGTGTGTGCTCCTCCTCTTTCTCTTTTTCTTTACTCTTTTTTCAATCTCCCCCATCCCTTCCCCCCTGTGCAGGGTAGCATACCGGTTATGCCAAACTGGTTAAAATCCCTGCCTTTCCTCTCTCTTGTTTTCCTTCGTTATCTCTTAGTTCTCACCAATACAGAGTATTTTTGTGTGATAAGCACTGCGGATAGTCCTGCAGTGCTGTTTACAGTTCCTAAACGATAGTAAACTTGTGCTTTAAGGACAACATTGACTTTTACAGTGAGGCGTCTGCTCACACATTCTCCATCGTACCTTCCTGAGCATTTTTTATCTTGATGTCAGGTTCATTTCATCTTCATTTCTGTTATTGTCATGGGTGTTATGGTCGTGAGTCTGTCATGAGTTTTTCGCACTCCTCCAGCTATTCCTTTAGCATCGAACATTATTTCAAGCAAGTCTCCTGATCTGTAGAGCTTGCTTTTGATCATGCTTGTTGGAGTTGATTAGTAATTGGACAATAAATAGGCATAGCGCGAATATTTTTTTTTACCAGAGCGCAAACGAAGAACGACAAGCCACAAGCGTTTACTTCAACTCTCAACAAAGCCAGGGGCTCGTTAGTGAATTTTCTCGAATAAAGTAAGTACTTAGGTATTGCAGTCAGCCTGTAGTACTCTTGAATTAAACTATAGTGAAGATGGCCTCCACGCTTTTATAGGAATGTAGGGGAATGTAGAGGAATGTAGGTGTTTGTAGGCGATCACCGACAAACACCTATGTAAGTGTGAAGTACATCTGTCACTCAGTCGCGCCGCCTGTGCATGCGGTTATGTTGATAAACAGCTCTGGGCGAGCTCTCATGCGTTTACGTGCGTGGGAGGTGTTTGCGCACAGGCAATACGGCCCGCTATTATGGTGCTGATTGGTCTAAGTTTCTTTCACAGCCATCAATATTTTCCACAAGGACTTTTTTCCTTGTCGCACTCTGCATGGTTCGAAAGAGTAAACAGGCTACGCAGTTTCTTTCTTCCGAATATTTATCTTTGCGTGCACTCACGCACTTAGGACAAAAATAATTTTTTTTTCTTTTTTTCCCCCTCCATTTTCACTTCCACCGCAGTCTTCCCAAAGCGGTAGCTGAGTATTTCCCACGAGCCCCAGCTGGCAGCGGTAAACGGTCGACGTGGGGAGGCTGGGAAGGAAACCGCACCTGCGTCGTGGAAGAACGCTTCCTGCTCTGCAGCCACTGGTCTACTATTTCCGTGTTAAGTATTGCCCCACGCCCAATCGCTTCTCATCGACTGAAGTCGTAAGCGAGGTGAGAAACCGTGCTCAAACTGCCCTCGTTCTTCTGCTCTCTATGCGGAAGCAAGCAGATGAAAGCCTGCAAAACGGAGGCAGATTAGTCCCCCCTCTCCCTCTTTCTTCTACTCTGCCCTCTCTCCTCAAACCGGCGAACGCGCGAAACCATCGCTTCGCCCTGTCGTCCGCCCAGTGGTTGGTCCGTTGCCTGGACAATGAAACGCCCCAGCGCCGAACACCGCGTGCGTCCCATTTCTAAGGAGCTTCGCTCATCGGTTGTATTCGTACACGGAACAACTGCTAGTTTTAAATGCGAAGCATTTCTTAGCGACCTACGGCGACTTTGAGCGTATCTATCTACCGCCTACGACTTTGTGCTCTCCTGGCCGTATCGTTAATGCGATTTATACAAAAATTGGTATGGCATAACATGACTGTATGACAAACATGAATGAATGGTCATATCATGAAAATCATGACTAACTTGTCATGAAAAGTATGATTTACACGCCATGGCCATAGTGCTCCTGAGGCCATTTTCTTAACTTCATATTTTCAAAAATTGGTACGATGAGACATTTCTGCATGACCAACATAAATGACAGATGGTACTATGAAAATCATAACCTGCATGTCATGTACAACATGACTTTACAAGCTACGCTCATGGCGCGCTGACGGCCGTTTCGATAGCTTGATATACACCAAATTTGGTATTGAGTGATATGACTGTATGACGAGCATAAATAACAAATGATAATTTCGAAATTATGACATGTCATGTGCAACATGACTTGCATGCCACGCTCATGACACTCTCGTGGCCGTTTCGCTAGCTTGATTTACACCAAATTTCGTATTTAGTGATGTGACTGTATGACGAGCATAAATGACAAGTGGTCATATGGAAATCATAACATGTCATGTGCAACATGACTTGCATGCCACGCACATGTTACTGCCGTGGCCGTTTCGCTAGCTTGATATACACCATATTTAATTATTCCGGAGCTCTCCACTACGGCGTCTCTCATAATCATGTCTTGGTTTTGGGACGTAAAACCCCAAATATTATATTATTATTACCATATTTAATATTCAGTAACGTGATTGTATGGCGAGCATAAATGACAAGTGTGTAATATGGAAATCATGACATCTAATGTGCAACATGACTTGCATGCCACACTCATGATACTCTCGTGGCCGTTTCGCTAGCTTGATATACACCAAAGTTTTAAGGCGAAAGCTTTAATGTCTCATGCTCACGTCCGTCCCTCCGGTCGTCCATCCGACCCTCCGTCCGTCCCACCTGCCGTGCCCTGGCACGGTGCCAGGTGGGCCCCGGGGCGCGCATACGGACACCGGTCGCGTTGGATTCTACAGCGCTCGCGCTTTGCTTACGTAGCGTCACTGTGCCCAGCGTCTCTAATCATGCAAGGAGGGAGACGCAGGCATCAGGTTCCATTGTGAGCGACCCCGCCTCAGTGGGCACAGGCGTTCGAGGAACACAATTTGGAATTAACAAGGTGTCCGTCAATTTTAAAGCTGGAACGCGGATGGCGTCTGCACGATGCGCAAAGCGCGAGAATACGGACGCATGCTAAACGGGGGGCACATTGGTCTCGCGTCTTGCTGCGATTCGAGGTAAAAGATTAAGCGAACTTAAAAGGGCCCCTCACCAGGTTTGACAATTTTGAGCTGACGAGCGCAATTCATACATTGAGCGTTCACGATCACGTCTGCCAAATTTTGGAACGCTACGCGCCGCGGAAAAGGGTCAAATTTCAAGCTGAACGCTGCTTGCCCTTACTTTCGCGTGCTCGCGCGTAGAGAATGAGGGGATGACGTACACGGCGGAATGGCCCTACGCAGATGGCAGTGCTGTGACGTCGGTCGCCTACGTAGACGGCTGTGCACTGACGTCGACAGCAGTAGCACGTGACACTGCGAAAATTATTTGACACGACATGTGTAGTTTGTGGAATTTGTTGCTTGAATAGATGAATAAAACTTGAGAGAAATAATGAGACGCACAAAGGGAATGTGTGCGTCTTTTTCATTTTTTGTTCAGTGAATTGCAGCGATATGCGGGGCTAATGTGCCTCCGTTTCGCATGCGTTCGTGTCCCCCCGCGGTTAGCGCATCGAGCAGACGCCAGCCCTGGAAACGAAAGTAATGTTCTGGCGCGTTCGAGCACTCATTATGCTCATTTATTCTAGCGCGTCCAAGTAAACGTAGATGCGGCACTGGCTCATGATACCGCCACTCTCGTGCCAGTGAAAAGTGAAACGAACGCGCACCGAGGCGTCCATCCCGCAGAAACAGGCAATAGACCACAAAATAACGCTGGTCAACAAAACAATGCCGCACGCGTTCTCGGGGGCTGGGCTTCCTCGGTCACGTCATGCACACGTGACCTTGCGTGCCATGACGTGTTGCCCTCGCCCGCATGCCGGAGAAGGTAGGGAAGAGATTTGACTTGCGAAGGCTACGCGGGGCGAGCGGCAAGGGTTTCGAGCTTGCCTCCTCGCATCATGGTTTCGCGCCGCATCAAAATATCGGTTTTCTCAGCGCCTAATGCACCGATCGAAAAAATTCTTGTGGCATAATGCTCCTCATCGGACACTCAACAACTGCCAGCGTCTAAAATTTGTTATGGGGCCTGGTGAGGGGCCCTTTAAGTGGCAGGTGGTAACATGAAAATCTTGGCATGTATGTCATCTACAGTGCCATTTATATGCCACGCTCATGGTGCGCTTGCTTGCAGTTCGCTAGCTTGATATACACCAAAATTTGTATTCCGCGACGTTACTGTAAGACGAACACCAAATGACAGATCCTAACATATAAATAATGAGATGCATATTATGTACAGCATGATTTGCTTCTTGCTGGCTGCTTCGCATTATATCAATTCCCACAGTGCGTGCGATCTGCCGGTTTTTAAAGACGATAGTCTTTCTTGGGATACTTCAACGCAAAAATTTTGGTCTAGCTGTCTGTCTGTCTCTCTGTCTGTCTGTCCGTAACCCAATTCAGCTACTGGGCCAAAGTTTAACTACTTTCTGAACGCCCAACCATCTTGAACTGGTGTTTGTGTTCATATTTGTGAACATAGTCGATCAAAAAGCAAATACTATGCATTCCTGAGGGGCAACATTAATATGTAAGTGTCAGGACGTGTGTTCTTTTATTAGAAAATACATAGGTACGCACTTCTAAAGACCTTAGTGTTTTTTAGGCTGCGCTGAATATGCGACGCTGTGCACGAACTGGGACGCTTTGCAGGAAAAAGCCCTGTGCCGACGATAAGGTGCTGCCGCTGGCAGTGGCCCTTGGTCACGGTGTAATGCCCTTGGTTCAGCACAAGCTCATGTTTTAGATGTGAAGCAGCTCTTTGACTAGCCTGTGTAACGCTGTCCCTCCGTGCGTCCGTACGAACGCGCCGCAACGCGCTCCTCTCGCGCGCAGGTGTTGGAGCGGTGCCAAGTAGGTCACGCCGCAGCTGCGCTTTGACGTCACGCTCCCCTCGCAGTGCGCGCTGACGTCACTCTCTCCCTCGCCTGCCGCGCGCTCGCCGCAGCGCCCGCAGCTGCCGCCTGACGCGCGCCTAACGTACGCGTTGAAACATGTCTGTAGTGTCACCTCTCTCTCGCTTCACCCTCTCCACCGCTCCCATGCGCAACGCTGCTGCTTCGCATCCCATCAGTATTCCCTTTGGGAAGATGGTGTAAATTTTTTCAATGGCGTCCATATCTCGCGCAGCGCCTCCTCTATTTTATCAATGCCAGCCAGATGCGGCCAATTCAACGTAGAGTAGGCGCTGTCTGAGGCAAGGCAATACATAGTAGTACAGGCCGGCACATGACTATCGTCTTTCGACGACATTTGCAGCGAAGCACGCAGATACGCGGCCAATTTTTTTCATTTCACAACCCTTCCGCCCCCCTTGCTGGTTAGCGCAGAACTCATTTGTAGCAGACATCTAAATGGCGCCATTTGATGTGTTTTCATTATGATGCAGTCGATTACTTAACTGCTGAAATGGAAAGTTAATTTCGTTTCATGAAGTACTTTTTATTGTTTAGGCTATGAGCAAAGCTATTTGGATAAGCAGTGGAACTCTGTATGTAACCAGAATGAGCACGGAGGCTTTTCAGGATTACTCAGGCTAGGCGTGCTCTCTTAATCTGGGTCCATTGGCGGCAGCAGTGAACGTCCATTAAAAGAAAAATTAGTCGCGTATTATATGAGCCGGCCCAAGGCACGTTCTGGCTCCAATGTTGCTTTTCTTCCCTAATGATATATGATTCTATGCAAACTTAGTGAGCTTTTGTGTTCCTTTTTTTCTTTCTTGTTTTTTTTTTCAGCGTTTAGTGATCCGTGTTAGCATTGCAGTTCCATTGTACCTATGTTCTCTTGTTCGTATGTCCCGCGGAAGTCATTTTGTTACCCAGTGCAGTTATAGTCACCTGTACTGTCGTTACAAGTATGCAATAAACTTCCCTTGTGTTATCTTTCAGAGTGCTTATATTCGTTTCATACATACATAAGGTACAACGCTGTGGAGGCTGGCGTGACTTCTTGGCAGTAGATGCGTTCGCACCAAGAAACCGTCCGATGATTTCACCACCCGTACCATCATTGCTTTGTCAGATCCCACTGCGTACACATCTCCCATATTAGAGTACGGAATACTTTGAATCGTCTACCATTTGTTCCAAACACAAGTTGAATGTCTGTACACACGGATCAGGGACCGATGACATGGCCAATGTTATTGGGAGAACAGGAGCACTCAAAACCACGCTGAAAGTGCTCTCTTCAGAGCTGGCGTGTTTCAGTTCTAACAGGAGTAGGAGCACTGCGATCCATTGGTTGAGAGCGAACGCTTTTGCTGCACCGAGAGCAACTGGGAGCACTTTGTAGTGCTCTCGCCTTAAAACGGAGTAGGTGCCGTACGATGACAGCCACGTGGCTTCTAAACATTACATTCTTCGTATTTGTTTTAATTTTGCTTCAGCCGGTGAGCGTGGCGGCAATGGTAGCAACCATGTGTATCTTGACACCACTGATGTAGGCGACGAGTAGCGACGATGACGTCTAGGAAGTGTATGCGGATACATTTGCTGGATGCGTCGTTGCACGAACGTACTATGTAACTGCGATTTGGGACAATGGCGAACACGCCAATGACAGATCTCGCGCGTATTTTGCTGCTGCCCACAGAATGCACGCGCATCGAATGTTTCGATCACATGGATATATTTCTCCCCACTCGTCACCCTCTCACATGCTCTCCAGAAGCACACCGCGTTTTGGTAGATCGAGTGGCCCTGCTCTCAGTGCTCTTTCCGCTACTCCTAACTGCCCGGCTCCCCTATTCCGGTTCTCTCAATGGAATTCACCGTTTGTACCAATCCTGTAGTGGCGTATATAGAAACACTGAACACGATAACAGTAGAATGAGCTAGAAAAATTCCGGAGTCACTCCCTTTCTGGGAAGTGGAGGCACGCGAAGCTTGGCGTGGGCTTGCCCGACCTACTGCTTTCTTTCTCATTGCACAATGCTCCCTCCTAACGTAAGCGTTAACATTTATTATAGGTAGTGGCTGTCTCCGAAACGCTGTTTTCGGGCTGAATCGGCATGGATTCCTTCACGTTCATTCTAGCGTTCGTCAGCCTCTATAGAAGCGTTGGTCTGAGAGACGCATGATATTAGAGAGGCAGGGCCAAGGATGGGCAGGGCGCGTCTATTGCATATCCATGGGAATGTGCTCAGGCGCACGCGGGACGCAAGCAGCCGTATACCTTAAGGAGGCGTCGCACCATGACCACTCCGTGAACTAAAGCGGACCTATGGTTCCCATTGATGTGCGAGCGTTTGGGCTAGCACTGAAAAAAATAGCGGAGGCGTCGGCCCAACGAAAGGAGCATCACGCGACAGTGGGAACGTGGGTTAGTAAGTCAATTTTCTCGAAGTCGGACTTTTCCTGAAATGTTCAATTCCTGGTAGACGTTTACGCTTTGTCCAAGCAGATCGCTTTTAATCCCTCAGTTCCCGGTCGGCGGTGAAGTAATGAATCATGACCATGGCCACCGCGATTAGATCCTGCAACGCGTCGTTGCTGCGCGTCCGACCAATTCGGCACGTTTCCAAAAAGAAAGTGCAATATTGTCAACGCCTTAACATAGCGCGAGGTGGCGACCTTAACCGAAACGTCGGCCTCACTCATAGCATCCATCCATACCAAGAATAGCGCTGCGACGCGCGCCTGCTTCTCCTGGCTGTAACAACCGTGCTCCACGCTTACGCTCGCCCTGAGAAAATTAAATTGTGGCCGGGCTACCGGGGAGACAAGACGCGCGTTGTGTTTCCCTCTAGTCCTGCCGTGGTGTTCAACTCTTTAACACGCCATGGGATGCCAACCTTAGCCATATTCTGCGTTGTCAGCGACGCTCTTCTGATAAGGTGAACTTCTTGGCTAGTTGGTCGAACATGTTCAATCAGAAAATATTAATTAAGTCAGAAACAAAATAATGTCACAGCTTCGCGGCAAGGGAGAAGAAACAAATGCAATAGCAACAAACTGGAATGTTATACAAACTTATGCTAGCAGCTAACACTTTTAGTATTCAATCTGGCGTAACTCTAGAAAACACTGGCGTAAGGGAACATGACCGCTGCAGTGACGGAGCGACCTTCATGGTGTATATCGCTTCAACGCAAAGTAAACCCCGAGAGCACCAAAGCACCGCATGCACTAAGATATGAACTGTTTGCATGCTGATCCCCGTCTAAATGGCGCAAACGTGACAGCGTGTGACCGCACCCGTTTGATCAAAGTCCTCAGATCCTTCAGGAGCGACGAAGGCCCCACTGCGGCATACCTCCATGGGCCTTCACATGTAGGAGAGCACCGGCGCGCTTCATCTCTGCTTGAGTCGAGACCGGCGGCAACCCTCGTACGCTTTCACGTGCATATAAGACACATAACGTGTGGCATAACGTTATAGATTTGGGCTTTATACGGAACATCACGGCGACGACAACAATGTCCCTTTAATGCCCATATAATTGCTATTGCAATAAAATCGACTAGCCCACGAACTCTGAGCCGACGTGATACACTCAGCCAAACATCACACAATTCTGCTAATAGATAAACTCAGATGGCTCCTTCATAGGGACGAGTTTATGGTTCCGAAGGAAACAAACACATATCATTGATATACGAGACTGTAGTTTACGTAAATTATGGGGAGTGAAGATGAAG
>JALIZH010030027.1:0-33912 GCA_030522465.1 Rhipicephalus appendiculatus
ACGACCACGACGTATAAAAAAATGACAGAAAATTATACCGGTGGGGACGTTGAATCGATAAACGTACAGCAGGACCACCCTGTGTCGCGTTGAAGCTCGTCGGAGCATGTGTGACAGGACCCTTCTGCCTTGGGCGTGTAGGAAAACTGTTTTCAAGTCTCAAAGTTGCGAAAGCCAACGGATCAAAATAAATTGCCGACATGCTATAATCCAGTTCGAGCATCGTGTTGTTTAAATAACAGTTCAACTAACAGTACCCTTTCCGAAGTAGCAGGCAGTCGTTGCGCCCCCTTTAGGGTGACAGTTGCCACCTTGCTCTCTCCCTGTTTCCTCTGTGTCATTGCGATATTAATGTATACGTATAGAATAATAATAATAATAATAATAATAATAATAATAATAATAATAATAATAATAATAATAATAATAATAATAATAATAATAACACACCGCTAGACATCACCACCAGCACCAACATCCACCAGACATCATCATGAGCTGAGCATGTCTCCTTTTAATCAACGAACTAATGCGTATAAATGCAGTTTTTGTCCATACTATTGAAGTATGGAATGCTCTACCCGGCCATGTTAGATCTTTACCACTTGATGAATTTGTTTTGTGCGTTACCACTAACCGTTGATCTTCTTGTTTTGTGTTGTATTGCAATTTTTATATTCTGCCTCCAATCCTGCGATAGCCCTTCAAAGCTGCAGTTTGTTGAAATAAATAAGCAATAAATAAATAAATAATCAAGAATAAAAAGAATCCACAGGCATGCGTGCAGGGGGGCGGGCGTACGGAGGGGGAGGGGGGGGAGGCTGCACCCCGATGTCCTCTAAGCTGTGCGCCAGGTCTGCACCATACATTTACTTTGTCAGACCTGTCCCTCCATTGCTTCAAGTGCAGACTTATGGTCATATATGTAGGCTTTGGACGATAACGGATGTCGATAATGGATGCACTTCAGCTTTTCGGCAATAGGGGCGTTTTTAAAAAGGAAGCTTGCAAAGGCAACTGTGAATGTTAAATTCCAAGCGTGTAATGCTTATCAGACATAAATTGGAGCATGCGTCCGTTGTATGCGATACGCGTACACTAAAAAAAAAGATATACAGAGCTTAGAGTGGCTGCATGACACGTGTTTCCCGTTGAGTTTAATTTCATTCGCTGTTTCATTGGTCTGTGCCAGAAGTCTCCACCAGAATTTAGCAGGATCTCGAAGGGAGAGGCACTTCATAGTAATGTGTCCTAGCATCATTTACTTTAGTTGCCAAGTTTCTTTTCAAAGCTATCGGGCACAGTGGTCTCGGTTGTTACGTCCTTACGCTTTCTAAGTCGCTCGAGCCTGCGTTTAATGTGGATAGTCTTCCGAGATATCCATGGATCTTTACGGTTATTGCGTACCTTCCGGAACGGGGACAAATTGTTGAATGGAGAACAAAACCGCACTTTTAAATCGCGTCCACAAGGTATGAATATCGTCGTGAGTGCCATATAGCTTAGAACACTCTCTAAGTGATCTTTGATTGATGTGTCATCAGCGCTATATAAATCTTTGACGCTCACTGAACGCATACTCGAACGCAGAGCAGTACATCGATAAGGCCAAGAGAAAAACAATAAGCTGTGGCCTGACACTCCATTTTCAGTACTGATAACACCATTTAAAAATATATCGTTAACAAAAAATAAATACAATTATTAAACGTTGATAAACCAGTGCTCATAAATATAACGCTCAAAAACCAATCATACTGTGTTTACCTACGATATCTAGAACTCCCCCCATCCAGCCAGTAACACAGTATAAATATTTAAGTATCACTCTTCTAGTGATATGACGTGGCGGGCGCACATTTCGTCAACTTGTACTTCAGCTTTTCGCTACAGATATACAGAGCTTAGAACGGCTGCAAAAGAATACCATCGGATTTATATTTAATAAATACATAAGACTAGATTCACCAACTCAACTCACGAAAGATCATAACATCCTCATTGACCGTCCGCAGAAACATCAGTCGACTCAAATTCTCGCGCAATACTTTGAACGGAAAGCTTAGTATGTCAGCACCTTCATATTTAAAGCCCACTACAAGGACAACGACGCGCAACACTCACAAACACACCCATATACAGAGCTTAGAACGGCTGCAAAAGAATACCATCAGATTTATATTTAATAAATACATAAGACTAGATTCACCAACTCAACTCACGAAAGATCATAACATCCTCATTGACCGTCCACCGGAAACATCAGTCGACTCAAATTCTCGCGCAATACTTTAAACGGAAAGCTTAGTATGTCAGCACCTTCATATTTAAAGCCCACTACAAGGACAACGACGCGCAACACTCACAAACACACCCATATACAGAGCTTAGAACGGCTGCAAAAGAATACCATCAGATTTATATTTAATAAATACATAACACTAGATTCACCAACTCAACTCACGAAAGATCATAACATCCTCATTGACCGTCCGCAGAAACATCAGTCGACTCAAATTCTCGCGCAATACTTTGAACGGAAAGCTTAGTATGTCAGCACCTTCATATTTAAAGCCCACTACAAGGACAACGACGCTCAACACTCACAAACACACCCATATACAGAGCTTAGAACGGCTGCAAAAGAATACCATCAGATTTATATTTAATAAATACATAACACTAGATTCACCAACTCAACTCACGAAAGATCATAACATCCTCATTGACCGTCCGCAGAAACATCAGTCGACTCAAATTCTCGCGCAATACTTTGAACGGAAAGCTTAGTATGTCAGCACCTTCATATTTAAAGCCCACTACAAGGACAACGACGCGCAACACTCACAAACACACCCATATACAGAGCTTAGAACGGCTGCAAAAGAATACCATCAGATTTATATTTAATAAATACATAACACTAGATTCACCAACTCAACTCACGAAAGATCATAACATCCTCATTGACCGTCCGCAGAAACATCAGTCGACTCAAATTCTCGCGCAATACTTTGAACGGAAAGCTTAGTATGTCAGCACCTTCATATTTAAAGCCCACTACAAGGACAACGACGCTCAACACTCACAAACACACCCATATACAGAGCTTAGAACGGCTGCAAAAGAATACCATCAGATTTATATTTAATAAATACATAACACTAGATTCACCAACTCAACTCACGAAAGATCATAACATCCTCATTGACCGTCCGCAGAAACATCAGTCGACTCAAATTCTCGCGCAATACTTTGAACGGAAAGCTTAGTATGTCAGCACCTTCATATTTAAAGCCCACTACAAGGACAACGACGCTCAACACTCACAAACACACCCATATACAGAGCTTAGAACGGCTGCAAAAGAATACCATCAGATTTATATTTAATAAATACATAACACTAGATTCACCAACTCAACTCACGAAAGATCATAACATCCTCATTGACCGTCCGCAGAAACATCAGTCGACTCAAATTCTCGCGCAATACTTTGAACGGAAAGCTTAGTATGTCAGCACCTTCATATTTAAAGCCCACTACAAGGACAACGACGCTCAACACTCACAAACACACCCATATACAGAGCTTAGAACGGCTGCAAAAGAATACCATCAGATTTATATTTAATAAATACATAACACTAGATTCACCAACTCAACTCACGAAAGATCATAACATCCTCATTGACCGTCCGCAGAAACATCAGTCGACTCAAATTCTCGCGCAATACTTTGAACGGAAAGCTTAGTATGTCAGCACCTTCATATTTAAAGCCCACTACAAGGACAACGACGCTCAACACTCACAAACACACCCATATACAGAGCTTAGAACGGCTGCAAAAGAATACCATCAGATTTATATTTAATAAATACATAACACTAGATTCACCAACTCAACTCACGAAAGATCATAACATCCTCATTGACCGTCCGCAGAAACATCAGTCGACTCAAATTCTCGCGCAATACTTTGAACGGAAAGCTTAGTATGTCAGCACCTTCATATTTAAAGCCCACTACAAGGACAACGACGCTCAACACTCACAAACACACCCATATACAGAGCTTAGAACGGCTGCAAAAGAATACCATCAGATTTATATTTAATAAATACATAACACTAGATTCACCAACTCAACTCACGAAAGATCATAACATCCTCATTGACCGTCCGCAGAAACATCAGTCGACTCAAATTCTCGCGCAATACTTTGAACGGAAAGCTTAGTATGTCAGCACCTTCATATTTAAAGCCCACTACAAGGACAACGACGCGCAACACTCACAAACACACCCATATACAGAGCTTAGAACGGCTGCAAAAGAATACCATCAGATTTATATTTAATAAATACATAACACTAGATTCACCAACTCAACTCACGAAAGATCATAACATCCTCATTGACCGTCCGCAGAAACACCAGTCGACTCAAAATCTTGCACAATATTTTGAACGGAAAACTTAGTATGTCGGCACCTTCATATTTAAAGCCCACTATACAAGGACAACGCCGCGCAACACTCAAAAACACACCTTACGACACATTTTTGCCAAAACAGAGGCATTCAGAGTTTATTCCCCGCGATTTTTTCGGATTGGAACAGTATACATAAGTTCGTATGTGAGGCAGACAATTTGTATGAAACCCTTCAACAACATTTGTCGTGTTGAATATTGAATCACTGAAACTGTTACATTACTTGTCGTGCGAGTGCTGTTGCAGACTATTGGCGCTATTTTTCCTTTCTTTTGTTAAAAATCGTCCTAGTGAAACTGACGTATTGCGTGTGGTACGGGTATTGTTACGAAATTATTTCTGTGCTTTTCTCCTTACTCTGTAATTCCACTCCTGCCTGGACCATGCTGGCCTGTAGTATTGTGAAATGAATAAATAAAAATTTAGACCCCCCCACCCTCCTGGCAACGCCAGTGGAGGGCGGCATTTCCGTACACTCGTCGTATTGCGAGTACAACTCCACCGCCACCGAAATCTGTAATTCATAGAGAGCGTCTCTTTAAAGGTGGTGCAGGTTTGTCGGAATCAGCTCCCGGATTTCGGTGTTTAGAGGAAAAGTATCTGGACGGTAAACAGTGGTTACGGTGCTCGGCTGCTCACCCGAAGGTCCACAAGTTCGATCTGGGCCGCAGCGGTACGCATTTTCGATAGAGGCGAAAATGCTAGGGGCCCGTGAACTTAGATTTAGGTGCACGTTAAAGCACACCAGCTGCTTTCGGGCTCGTTGGTACATGGCTGAGTTTTTGGAAGAATAAAATTTAGTTACGAGTGTGCCCTTGTCAGCTGTCTGTGTTCTTCGTCCCTTAGAGTACGATCAAGGCCCTTCAATACTTTTCCACTCATCATGAAACTCCCGCGTAACGCTATGGGAGAGCTTCATTCAGTTCCCGAAGTCACCGTGCCGCGGCGTTGCGTAGCTAATAGGTGACGTATAAGCGTTCTAGACGCTATGGACGCGGCGTGATGACGTGCGTGTGCGTGCTTGTATTACTTTCACCTTAACGTGTCTCTCTGTGTGATGACATCGATGTTTTGGTAGCCTCCGCAAGAACATTTGGTATATTATCTTAAGCTGGGAGATGTTGGTCTAAAGGATATGAAGCGAGCTTAAAGTATTGTCGCTTTATATGTTTGTCTTTTGCTTCGACCAAAAAGTACTTAGACGTACTAACAAAAATCCACTAATCTACCTAGAACTTGCACGCAGGCTTTTCACTATAACATAACTCTGCAGCTTTGTATAACTTGTATTGTCGCTTATATATGTTTGTGTTTCGCTTCGACCAAAAAGTACTTAGACGTACTAACAAAAACCACTAATCTATCTAGAACTTGCACGCAGGCTTTTCACTATAACATAACTCTGCAGCTTTTGTATAACTTGGCTCCATGGACAGTTGTTCAAGGCTGCGTGTAGAATACGCTGTCGCAGGTTTAATATTCCTGCCCGTATTGTCGCTCACTATTGTTGTACATCATAGCCCTGTAAGTGGAGAACACTTCTAGATGCAAAATAAGGTGGTTATAAAAACCTCCTTGGTGCTAACACAGGGTAAGATAAGACAGGAGCGCCGACTCCGCAGCCGCCCAACGCATTCTCTCGAGACACACACAGTTATGAACATATCGCATAGTCACAATATATGTAACTGTATAAAAAAATTCTGTGCGGACTATATCCGCAATCTGACCACGCTGTATGTTCTGGACTATGCCCTTAGGCTCTGTTATTCAATGCTTTATACGCCACATATTCTATATGTTCTTCTGATAGTTTTTTTTTCTTTCTTATTCTTGTATATCTTCCTGATTTTCATTGTGTGTTAATTCATTACTACTGTCATGATGATGGGATAGCCGGCTCTTACGCAACCTACTTTCCCATATCTTTTTTCATAAATAAATTTTTAAAAAAGCACTTCACTTGACCGCCGTCTGGACTCGCAAAGCCATCGTGTTGAGGCAATTAGTGCGTTTTCACAACGCTGACGGTGTGTCGTCGAGTCATCGTTCAACTGAGTGGAGACGCGGATAAGCACGTACTTCAAGAAAGACTTCATCAATTCGACAATGCTGTTTGCATCGACTGTGACGAACGTCGGCATGCAGATGGTTTCTGTTTTAACTTTTTATTCAATCGGAATGCTTGTTTCACGCAAAGCACTGTCCGCCTTCTACCGCATGCGTCGTTTTAACACAAAACTCTTATGCGATCACGAAAGACGGTAAGGCGGGCCGGCGGGCACATACGGACACGAGGAGAGGACAGAATCAGACGACGACGACAACAACAACAACGACGACGACGACGACGACGACGACAACAACAACAACAAAATTCACCTTCTACTTGGCCAATCCCCTCCATGGGTATGAGCCATATCTGGAGGAAAACAACAACAACAACAACAACAACAAACTTGGAGGACGCTTGAGCTTCGCCTTCAAGAGTAGAACGCCATAGCATAATTGGATCCCGTGCGCATCGCCTTCTCAATAGCTCGCTTCAGTTGTCGGTGCATGTCTCAACCATGTCCCAAGAAAACAAACGTCTGTGCACGTAACATTGGCCGTTTCAAACTATCTTAGAGGTCCTATATACAGCAAGTATACAGTTGCGCAGGGACCACTACACCATAATTCTTCCTTTTGCAAATCAGCGAAGGGCCCACTACGCTTCCGCAAGGCATCAAGCCAACCTACGCAGCTGCTATAGTGAAATAGCACATACATATATGTTCTATAGCAGCTGCTGACTTTGTTGATGTTTTTGCTTCTGATGGTGATTAAATATGTCTGAGCGCTTTGTAATCGGTGGGCCTTTAGACACTCGTTGCTTAATTGGCATGTTTTGACGTCTGACGCGATTCCTATGCTTCTGCCACGCAATATTACATGCGTTAAGGAGACTATCTTCCCACTACATGACATTCGTATAGTATTTCTTTGTTGGTTTGTGTTTTTTGTTGTTGTTTTTTTTTTCTTAAGCAGTTTCAAGCAATGGCGTGGCTCTGTCGAAGAACACCTGCTTGCCACGCAGAAGGCCTGGGTTTGATTCTCACTCGAACCGACGATTTTTATTATTTATTTTATTCGCATCTATCTGGATCTTTAGGTCGCGGACAACGCTGTTTTTTTCGCACACAAGCAACGACGCCGATACCAACGCTGACCCCGGAATTTCTGCGAAACGAGCTGTTTAACGCTATTGCGTTAAAATAATAATAATAATAATAATAATAATAATAATAATAATAATAATAATAATAATAATAATAATAATAATAATAATAATGTCTGGGATTTCGCGTTCCAAAACACGGAATGGATCATGAGGCACTCCCTACTGGAGGACAGAGGATAAATTTTTACCACCTGGGGTTCTTTACCGTGCACCTAAATCTAAGCACATGGGTGCTTTTTTCAATTCACCCACATGGAAATGCGGCAGGTGTGGCCAAGGATCCCGCGACCTTCGGGTCAGCAATCAAGCATCATATAACCTCAAGACCACCGTGGCGGGTATTTAACTAAACTTTCTGTTGAGTTGAGCAACTATGTAAGTCCTGTCAATATCCCTGCCTACAGGATATGGCGGGTGAAATTGGTTTGACAATTATCGGCATCGAGTTAACCCACGCAGGCGTGAGAAAATCGGGAGCGAGCACTAAACCGTTGTTGGTGTCCCCGCTAAACATTCCAGTGATGCCTCAACTCCAACTGACCCCCCCCCCCCCCTGCCCACCTTCTACCTTCCGCCCTTCGTACTCCTGGTTCTCCCCTTCATCCAAGACAGCTCTGCGAAGCGAACGATAAAAATGACAGGGCGGCAGAATTAAAAGTGCCGCACGGCGGCAGCGGGTCACTGCTTTATGTAAAAGCCGGGGCCGGACTGAGCTTTATAGCCATCGCTTTCGATAGCAGTCAGAAGGGGGCGACACAGACGGACCGGAGCAGGCGCCACCTAGCGGGCGATCGAGGTGTATAGGTAACAGGAGGCGTTGGAGCTATCCCGATTCAATATCTCCGTTGGCCCGAGGCGATCGCATCGCACTCGCGGTGGTGTGCGCGGCAAACGACAGGGCGGTCCCTGTCGCTTCATGGGCGGTCGACATTTTATTCGTTGTCGCCCACCAAGACGACGACTCGAAGTCGAGATTGTCTGGCTATGGGCCACCCAGGAGCGGCAGGTTTCTTTAGTTGCAAGCGGACTCCGTGGCAGCGGACGTGGTGTGAGGCGAGCTGCGATCCTGCGAAATGAAATAATACAGAAAATAAGAGAGAGAGTTCGGCAGAGGGACGCCGGGGCATGTCGTGTTTCTAAATGAGATAGCATATATGTATACCTTCCCAGGATATGCAGAGAAAGTAGTTTGGCCCAGACGATGTATGGAAGCTCGGGCTTCGCGTTTATGTAAACAACCCCGACTGTCTTAACCATGTCTTAACTGGTTGCCGTGTTACTGTTGATTTTCTCAATACTCTCTCGCCCTTTTTTTCTTGCTTCGTACGTCGTATAGCGGTTGTACGTTGAAAAAAAAAATACAGGGAGAGGGAGGTAGAGAAAGAAAACTGGCGTGTAAGTGATCTCTTAGCGATGACGTAGGGCTAGGAGCTGGCGCTGAGAAGTGCTCCCACCAGGGTTGCAGAAGATAATGCCCCTTTTTTTCCCTCTTCCTCAAGAACCACTAGATGAAGTGGAACACCAAATGTGCTTTAGACCAAAGCACAAAGCGAACGTTTAGACAGACTCGACGTTTACACATACTAACCAAATGATTCAGAAAGGCGGCTTCGTTTGAAATAGGCTATTGACCTGTTTATATAGTTAGCCTATCTTAGCGAAATGCGTCCGTACACTGCGGCTAGATTCGGGAGAGTATATCTGCACCTCAACAGCTCGGGGTCATGTGACGTAAGCAGGAACGTCACGTATGATGCCATACCCCTTCCGTGCGATTTGAATGAATGGCAAGGTTGTGCCTGGCATTGCATCATCATCACCATCAGCCTGTCTACGCCCACTGCAGGGCAAAGGCCTCTCCCATGTTTCGCCAATCAACCCGGTCCTGTGCTTTCTGCTGCCGCGTTATACCTGCAAACTTCTTAATCTCATCGACCCACCTAATTTTCTGTCTCCCCCTCAGGCGTTTGCCATCTCTTGGAATCCAGTCAGCTACCCTTAATGACCAGCGGTTATCCTGCCGACGTGCTACGTGCCCGGCCCATATCCATTTCTTCTTGATTTCAACTATGATATCCTTAACCCCCGTTTGTTCCCTGACCCACTCTGCTCTCTTCCTGTCTCTTAAGGTTACACCTATCATTTTCCTTTCCATCGCTCGCTGCGTCGTCCACAGTTTAAGTTGAACCCTCTTTGTAAGTCTCCAGGTTTCCGCTCCGTAGGTAAGTACCGGTAAGATGCAGCTGTTATATACCTTCCTCTTGAGGGATAGTGGTAGACTACCATTCATGATTTGATAATGCTTGCCGAATGAGCCCCATCCCATCCTTATTCTTCTAGTTATTTCACTCTCATGGTTCGGCTCCGCGGTTACTACCTGTCCTAAGTAGACGTACTCCTTTACAACTTCTAGTGTCTCGCCACCTATCGCAAAGCGCTGTTCTCTGCCAAGATCGTTCCACATTACATTAGTTTTATGCATATTAATTTTCAGATCTACTCTTCTACTTTCCGTATCCAGTTCAGTAATCATAAGCTGTAATTCGTCTCCCGCGTTACTCATCAATGCAATGTCATCAGCGAAGCGCAGGTTACTGAGAGGCATTGCATAAGTAGCGCTATTTTGCCAATGTCAGCAGTGGTTGGCCAGTGTCGATGGGGGGCGGGGGGCGGGGGGTGCTAATCATAGGCGTATCCGCTCCGCGGTTCTCACTATTTTTGCCAGCGTCACTACTACCTGAGCCAGTGCTAACAGCGACGTGACGCTCTTCGAGTGGCGTCATACCGCCTCACACGTCATGTTTGTACTCATGTCACGTGACCCTGAGCTCTTCGACATTCCTGGCTACGCCACTGGTGAAACTTCTCTTTTTTTTTTTTTTGTCTCAAAATTACACGATGGTTCTTTGTCCCAATAGGTCGTTCACTCACGGGATTACATCGCGGATCTCGTGGTAGAGTGGGATGATATAATAGCTGTATTCACTCCTTTGTCGGCTCGCAAAGGCGCTCTCAGTCAGAGGCAAACCGTTACAGATAGCTTTACTGAAAGAACCGTTGTGTAACTTGTGTGCGTCCACGTACACCTTCTTCAGGATGTAGGATTGCGAGCGAGCTATGCAGACATGGCGCACAGTGTTAAGAATATACGAAAGACTTATCCCATGACCAACACTGTTGCCATTCACAACACTATCAATCCCGGCGAATGTCACAGAGACACATACTACATCTATCCATTTCCTAGGTGTGTACGTCATCGAGAGAGCGGTAATACAGCAGTGTAAGTACAATTTCAAAAGTCACACGCTCCCTTACGCACTTGCCTAAGATGACTGAAGACGAAAGCCACCTTCTTCTTTATCTTCTGAGTAGATTGCATTGATCCTCCTCCCCCATCCCCGACTCGCCTCGCACGGCCCGAAGGCTTTTCGCACCCTACGTAGTTTCGCACGGCCTCCGGGATCGGCCCTCCTTTGACCAAGTCGTGTCATGACGTCATCATGGGACGCCACGATGACTTCACGGATTTTGTCAGCTTGTGACGTCATGGTAACGTCATCGGGTGACGTAATCAAACGATGATGATTCTTTTTGCATCACATCTGTTGGCGCCGATGGTCACCTTTCGCATTGTAAGAGGCATCTGAGAGGCTGTCACCTTAATAAAGCAAGCACCAGTCCCTGCAGCGGTGACCTAATACACTCGAGTCACGAGTAACCACATCGTAACGCGGAATTTCAAATAGTAAGGCGTTGTTCAATGGGAATTGGTTTGCAGGAAATGTCCATAAATTTCTTCAGAGCGACGCCGTATACATACACCACAGAAGGAAGTTCGCAGTGGTCACTCGCGCGATCTCGTACTGCACGCCGTGCGAACGCATCCCTCTTTGGCATTGAAGGCACGCGCCTCGGTCATATCATTAAGGGCTCCAAATACCTGTGTCTCTTAAAAGGTCCTGTATAAAAGGCATCCAAGTGGAGGCACTGTATCGCTTTCACGTATACCAGATATCCTCGCAGTGCGCGCGTTCGATCAATTTATCTTCCTTAAATCCTCGGCGTTCAACGAAGTCTTTTACAGGTCTCTACACGCATCCCCCCCCCGATAATCTCAATGGACCCCGTCCTATTACCGTTCGCGATATATAGTCCATCACCACGACGAGGTATATATATACATACGCACTCCGGAATAGAAAACGCCGTTCGCATCTTCTCTCCATTATCTTCCCATCACCCTCCTCGAATTCAAACTACCTTCTCAATTGCAGTTTTTATAGGAGAATCGCGGCGTACACGTGCCATGCGAGGTCACACGCGAATACCTCGAAGTTCGCACAACCCTTTAAGAGGCTCTTATCTCCGAAGTGAGACCACCCTCACGACGAGGCGCTGACAAGGAAGGGTCCTCTCCGCACACTGATTGCGAACCCTCCACATACACATGCCTGTAGATACGTCACGCATTCGCTGACAAGCGGAGCGGGCCGATAACGAGTCGTTTTTTTTTTCTTTTTCAGTTTTTTTTTTTTTTTTTTTTTTTTTTTTTTTTAATTGGACGAATGGCGAGCCCAATGCACAAGAAAACACACGAAAAACGCGACTATCGCGTGCCGGCCGCTGTATACGAGCATGTTTTCACATGCCGAGCATGCGTGGCCCGTGTGAGTGTGTGAGCAGGCGCTCGGTGAATAAATTGAGCCGCTAGATATCGTGTTCCCTGCGTCCTCTTCTCTTCAAGCCTGTTAAGATGAAGGAATGAGGGAGAGGAGAACGGCTATTCTTCTTCGAGAACCACGTGTATATTTTGTTTTGTTTTTTTCTAACCGAGCTTTCAGTGGCGGGGCATTCCTGCGGCTCTGCGGAGATAACGTAGTCTCCAGCAGGTTTTATGAACCCCTTTTAAGGACGGCTTGTTGCGTGTATGTACATACACGCTGTTGCACACGCAAGAAAACTGAAGCCATGCGTGCTGTTTTCTCGCCGCCTCTCCTCCTCCTGCCCGGACAAGAGGTTCGCTTAAAGATGAGAAGGGCGTGCTTGCATGCCTTATAGGACGTTTCTTTCCTTTTGCTTATCCTAGTTCTTTCTTCGCTTTCCTTAATGAGCGCAACGATAGAGCAGGGGACTCCTTTTACATGCGCCGGCATGTAGCAGCGAGAAACAGATGCACCCGACATCCATGCGTGCCACTCTTCATCAACAACACCCCCCCCCCCTTCCTCCTCCCCCCCCCTGTGTTTCAAACACACGCACACCATCCTAAGTATCTCTACAGCAACTGCGAGCCCTAACCTTCTCTGAACAAAAGCACCAGTATAGGATCGCACCAACAACCACGCGAACAACGAAAACAAACAAAACGAGGCGAACCTTCACAAGCGGCTCCCTTTGAAGTGGACCCATACCGACGAACATGCGAGCTGAATCTTCGCGTGGCAACAAGAGGAAAGAAGTTGGGACACACGGCGAGCTCCTCAACAGTCGTCGTCGTCTCGCTGTAGCCGCCGTCGCGGCGATGCAGGCACGCTCCGTGGCTGCACGGCTGCGCGACGGGATTAGAGATTAGCGGCGCAAAAAGCCGCGACTAAACGCCGGGCCACGCGCGCGACGAGCTCCATGCCGGGCGATGTATGGCCGCGGGTTCCCAAGGCGGCCGGCGTGAGCTCTTGTGATGTATAGTGGTACATGTTATGCGGCGGGAACGGGAACAGGGGAAGGGGGGGGGGAGGAGAGAGAGAGTACACGCGGTATAAATGGATATACGGAGGTATAGGAAATCGGCATTGGGTTCAATAGCGTATTTATATGCGGGACCGTTCCGCAAGCACGCAGCATCGCCGCAGCTCGCGTGCCAGCATGATTCTCGGTTCTTTCGTGCATAGCTTCGAGGATTGTTGACCCACGATTGTAGCGCAGCGCTGCGCTAACACCCCAGTGCTGCCACGTTGGACAATTCATGCCTAGAGAATATATCGACTGAAGCATTATATACTCTCATCATACATAACGATGCTTACCCCTATACATCTGCTTTTCTACAGCCTAATCGCCCGAGACAAGCCTTCAATTAAGAACCTTGGTCGTCCAGATCATGGAGTTTCATAATATATAGTACACTGAAGCGAAATATGGAGCTAGTGCCTGTGCGAGCTGCAACGCATGGTGCTTCAGCTGGCATGGCATTGATGGCTATATCACACGAATTTGCCCTAAGCATCGCTCTTTCGGCTCCGTGCAGCTCTGTATGGCTTCAAGCCACTTTGTGGCACGATGAAGTTCAGCCAAAGTTACACAGTCTAACTTCACCACCTTAACGCTTTGAGGATTGCCATTACGAGTCAGCTCACGAGGTTCAAGACTAGCCATTCTTTTGTATGAAAGAAAAGTGAAACACTACAATAAACAGTCACAAGTATACGTTCGAAGCCGCCAGCGCGAAGATTAGTCAAATCCACGTGCTGCCCATCATTTCCATGGTGGCTGAACGATCGCAGCGCCAAAATTTCCTCTAGTTAATGCTGTAGGTAACTCTATCGTCCAGATTATTACTCGAGCACTCACATACACAAGAAGGCGCTTTCCACCTTCAAGCTTGCTTCTACTACTCACGCCCCAGCTGTAAGCCACAAAGCCGATGCTTTGTATCGTGCCATTTACGTTCAAAACCTAAAGAGACCGGCAACCAGGACGTATGCTGCCTGGAAAACAATAACACAAACGATCAACTGCGCTTCCGTTTCAAAATCTCGACATCCCGTCAAGAGAGTTCTTTCGTGCAGAAGAAGAGACGACCTGCCGCCCACGGGACGTCGTATAGCGGAGATGGCGAAGATCTATCTGCACAAAGGCGCGCCGTCGCTAAGTGCTCTCTCAACGACGTAACAACTCGGCCGCCGCGCTTCAACGAACACCCGAACAACAAAGGAACCTGCGCTGTCGAGGTAATTGCCACGTAACTCCGGGGGTTCGCCACCTCCTCTCTACTCTGGAAGCAGAGCAAACACTCTATAGCGTCATGCCTCGCCCTTTTTGGCATCGACAAAACTGTGCAGCATTGTCACGCCATGAGCTGCTCCAGGCCATCTCACTCGTGTTCGGCAGCGACGCACCGTTTGCCGTTGCTAACGTCTCGAGCAAAGTCTACGTTGTTGAGAATCCTTTTGCGAGTTAGTACACGCAACTGCGCTATGTTGTTGAAGAGGAAAACTAACAAACAAACAAACAAACAAACAAACAAACAAACAAACAAACAAACAAACAAACAAACGGAGAACAAATTCTTTCCGTCGGCCCACAGTCGTTGATGATAACTGGTGTACAATGCAATTTGCCTCTTTTGAACAAGAAATAAATTGCAGATGGGTGTCTTGAAGGGCCACTTGCAGGCCTGTATCCAGGGGGGGGGGAGGGGGGAGGGGGGGGAGGGGGGGGTTGCCCTAGGAGCCTGCCCCCTCCCTCCTAGAAATTCGGATGGAGGGGGGTGTTTTACCGAGGACAAATAATAATAATAAGCGTCTTTGAAGACCCTTCAACAAATGCCCCCCCTGAAAAAAACTCCTGGCTACGGGCCTGGCCAGTTGGTACACAATAAGTACTGCGAGTGAACAGCGCGAAAACGGGGCTAAGACGGAGGAACAGACAACACAAGCGCTGTGTTGACCAAGAAACGTCGTTGACGAAAAAAGGTGAAAAGGGGAGGGGGGGAGGGGGGGGTGAAGTTTGGTACGAGGTTAGCACACCCACAGAACTCAAAGCGCAGGGACTAATGCTTTTCATGTTGACTGCCATTTAGGAGAACAGTTAAGTTCAATAGAAAAAGAAGTCGGAGGACGCTTGAGCCTTCGCCTCAAGAGTATAGAACGCGATAGCGTAATCGGGACCCCTTCGCATCGCCTTCTCAATCGGTAGACTGTATTCGCTTCTCGATTGGACACCTAAACCACGCTGCAAGGAAAGGAACTTCTGTGTGAGTAACGTTGGGCCACTTAAAACTGTCCTATTATGTATACCGCCAGTACAGTTGCGGTAACGCCCACTACGCCACAATTCTTCATTTTGGTAATCAGCGAAGCACCAGCTACGCGTCCTTAAGGCAACACTCGAACCTACGCAGCTGCTGACTTTGTTTATGCTTTTTCTGATGATGATGAAATATGTCTGAACGCTTTCTAATGAGTGGGCCTTTAAACATCTCGCTCGTTGTGCGATTCACATGTTTTGATGCCTGGCGCGATTCTACGCTTTTGCCACGCAACAGTATACATGCTCCTCGCATTATACGTGAGATTCGTATAGGGTTTCTTTACGGAAACACTTCCAAGCAATGACGTGACTCAGCGGTATATATAGAACAGCTGCGGTAGGACATCGGTATTTCTGCGAAACGAGCTCTCAAACGCTATCGCGTTAACAGAGCTAACGGGACAAGCTGTAGGTAGCTTGGTAACATCTGCTGTCCGGCTATTGTTGGTAATTCGTCTACGTGATTTGCGTGGCTTTGGAACTTCATATAAAAGGGCATTATTCTTTTGTATTCCCGATACTTCGTATTGGAAATGTCATGGTATAGTAGATTGTATGTGTTACGGATCTGTTATGTTCTGGTGTTACTTGGGAGCACACGGTTTTATATGTCATTTCTGCGCCCCTTATGTTCAATGCTTCGAGCCCTCTAAGAGCTCAGGAGTAGCCTGGCCAACATATCCTCATATTATGTCTGAATAAAAAAAAAACACTCTAATGTTGAGCACGTTTCTCGGGAACTATACTTGTTTCGTGGCTCGGTGGCACAGAGGGCGGGTGCTGCGCTGTTTTGTGGGCGGCTACAATGTGCTGCATTCCGTAGACGTCAGCCGTTGTCGACACCGACTGGTGCCCAACCTCACTGCTTCTCTGCGTCAGGAGAGGTACGTGCCCGCCTGCTTTTACCCGGATCGTCACCTCTCTCTCCGTCTCTCTCTCTCTCTCTGTCGTTTATGCCTCGCGAGAGACGGGACGAATATTTTGCTCCCTCAATTTATATCCTTGCTTTTCGGGTCGGCTCTCTTGTCGGCTTTCGACAAAGGAGAAGCGCGGCCGGCCGTCATCCACTTTTCGGCGCATTCCAGCTCCTTGTCTTCGCTGCCATCTTCTTCGGGCACCGCCGCCGCTGCGGCCGCATTAAACGAAGCGGCCCCGCGACTCCCTTCAACTTTGGCAGATTCCTCGTCTCGCCGCCACCGTGTTACGCCCCACGGTGCAAGATGGCCACGTTCCTTTTATCATCGGTGAAGCGAACACGTCAGTCCTACCTTGTCACTAACCAGCGAGACGGCGCCCGTGTGTTCTTTTTTTTTTCTTTTTTTTTTAAAGGAAGGCAAAAGCCTCAGATGCCTGATCAAACGCGAAAAGTGAGCGTCGGTTGCGTCAGCACGAGCTATGCAAAAAAAAAAAAATCATAATGTGATGACGCCACATGTCGCCAAATTTTGTGACGTCATCGTGACGTAATCACATGACATCTAGCTTGGTCAAAGGTGGGCCGGTCACGGAGGCCCTGCAAAACCTCGTGTGGTGCAGAAAGCTTCCAAATCCTCCGATCCCGGAGGCAGCCCAGAACCACGTTGGGTGCAGAGAGCTTTCGGGTGAAGGGGGGGGGGGGAAGGAGAATACTTGAGGCACAATAATGCTTCTATCTGACCAGAACTTATAATCTATAAGGCAATCTTATATGATGGAGAAGCGAAAGGAAACGGAAAGAAAGACTAGATGAAGCGGCGACTTATTTTTATGCGGCACCTCGGACCATTGGCTCCCAAGTGTCTCTGGAACTACGCAAGCGGCAGCTGCAGGCGCTCTTTAAAAAGGCTCATAAATATAACGGAGAAAGAAGCTTCCCTCCCATGCCATGCCTCCTTCTCCTTACACTCCCGCCAGCGCTAAGAAGCGGGAGACCTTTGACCCTCTTCCCGTGGTCGCATTATTACCCGGCCCTGTGTGGTGCCCGTTATCCCACCCATTCCAAGAGCGCATTATGGCGTGACGGTTGACCAACAACGCCACTCGCATTCCGCGAGACGCCACCATATCACACGTCACGCTGAGAGAGCATTCATACAGTCCCGGTTAGAAGCGTACGCTACGGTTAGTTCGGATCTCTCGAAGCCGCACATGCGCGCTTTCGGCGAAGCAACAAGCAATAACCGTGCACCGAAGTTTATTTCTTTTCTTTTCCAGTTTTTTTTTTTTAATCTCTCAGAAGCAAGCCTTATCCATCGGAATGGGGTACTTAGAGGACTTAACGGTTCCACTGGCCGTGGCACATAACAGGATCGAGTCGAGCCAAGCCAGGTCGCCGACAATCGATGCCCGTTTCATCTATCTCTCTTCCTCTTTTTCGGGTGCTTGCCTGTCCCATAACGACAAATTATGGCGCATGCTTCTTTCGACTGTCGAGCGTATACCTGACGCACGGTGCTCACCGCTCAGTGCGCTACTCACAACGGCTGTTCGATAAGTGTTCCAAAAACTCCTCGCATAAACTTCGCTGCACACACCGCACACCAGATGTTTACGTATACATACGCCACACGTGCATTAAGCAATATGCCTTCTTCGACGTTGCGGGATTGACACATTGACACGGAGTATGAGAGGTATTCCCTGGCGTTTTCATAGAAGCAGGCGGCAATCGGGTGGCAGAATAAACGAGAAGAAAGATATGCGCAGTTAAGATGGGTCGTTTAGATACGTTTTCTTTATGCTTCCTCGCGATACTGCGCGCGGCATCTCGACGCGGTATGGGCGTATGGGCCTGTGAGGAGAAGCTGCGTATGGCGGTGGTGATTGCCAAGATGCAAATTTTATCCGGCGTCACTATTTCGTTGCGGGTCACTGAGTATACCGAGAGCCGTAATGGTCGCTCTGCTATGCTACTCGATGGCACCGTATATATAACTGCTATATATGCATCGAGGATCGCTTCTTTCGAGAGCGCCAGTCCTCCACCCTTATGGAGAAGCAAGTTATATCTATTGAATTATTCATCCATTGAGCACAGGGATATCCCTCTTACGCGGCTATCTTTGCGTCGCTTATTTCACGCTGTGAAATCTATTCTCTTCTCAAGTATAGGGCGCAGGTGCAGAGCATATGCTGCAGCGACATTCATTTCGTTTGACTTCTTTTATGCATCTAAGTGCCCATGAACGGCGTAGTGGGATGGCTTGACAAATGGGTGCTTATTAAAACCATAAGCTACAATGCGTAAGAAAACCTGGAGTGGAACGTTTACAAATGTCATTCAAGTTCAACCCGGACATACTAGATACATGCCTCGAAAAGAGGTCGGAATTGTCCTACTTAATTGAAAGCCGTGCCTTCTATACAGGTCTATCGGTGGTTTAGGTCATAAAAAATGTTTTTGCGCTAAGTTTATTAAATTGCAGCAGGCGCGCACAAGGCAGTGCCCTAAATAAGCAGCGAGCCATGAATTTCTAATGGTATACAAAAGTTTAAGGGGGGAAAAAAATCCCATGTGCAGGAAGGATGTTAGACTGACGACTCAACCTTGTCCGACTTATATGTCAAACCTGTCTTTTGTCGCTGGAATATATGACAGACGGTGAAGAAAGCGCACTGGCTCCGTGGGTAAAACGTAAGCAGGAAAGCGCGATGTACAGGGGAGGGTCAAAAGTTCCTAGGCCACGCTGCCATAGGAATACATGGGATAGTGGACTGGGAACTTTTGACCAGCCCTGTACGTAGAAAAACACCTCTAATATAATCGCAAACCATTCGGCGGATGATCACACTCACGAAGGCGTTTCTAAGTACGTCACGTTTTTCCGCTTACGCTAGATATATAATAGGAACTTTCACGCGCAATTCGACTCGGCTGTTCTGTGTATATTTTTGCTGCCTGACGCCGCATCTCCTGCCACCGCGTGCGTTCTATCGAGCGTGAGGTACGTGTCTTTCTGTCTATGGGGATGCCATGGCAGGGGCCTTTTTCGAAGCGAGCGCCTTTCGAGAGCACTCGTGACAGCCGCGAAGGACGCGGATGACAGGTCGTTGTCAAGCCTCGCGAGGAATGCGTCTTTCCGGTACGTCGCTCTTGAGGTCCGAGACGCGTCGGCGCTTCTCAGACATGCTTGAACCCCACTGAATGCTTCATGCGCAAGCTACAGGTATACGAGACTCTCTGCATATAGCGCATAAGTACGGTGCGGCACGTACTTACTGTTCGAGAACTTAAGTGTGACACGGCAAGTGTTAGCCCTCCTCCCACGGCCAATGTAATAGTGCGCTTGTCTGTACCAACGAGGAGTTCGCGTCACTGGCACGCGAGGGACACTGGGATACGTAATGTATGTCAGTGTTTGTGTCCCTCCTCCCTGAGGCATTCGTCTCGGCATTCCATGGCGATAGCTTTGTAAATTTATAGGTATGTGTTTCTCTGCAGTTGGAGCCCTGTCCCTGCACTGCCATCTGTCCAGGTTCGGGTTAGGGAGGTGCCATGGTGCGTCGTCCCACTATTTGGGCTTCTATTTGGTGGTAAGAAGAGCGCTAACGTGATAGCACAGAACGAGCAAGAAACGCACGCGACGACACGAGCGCTGACTATCAACTCTTTATTTCATGCGTTTCCTACGTATATACGTATAAGAACCATCGGCAAGAACAAAAGCAGAACAGGAAAGGAGACTAGGCGATATCTATTGAACAACTCAACCTGGCAGTCATTGCCAACGATCTAACAACACAAGCTCTTTGCTTGATAGCGCCAGAGATGAATACCGTGCTGAATACCGTCACGACGCTGTTATCATGAATACCGACGAGTTGGTGATTCGGGATAGTTACGTCATGAATCATCAACTTTCCCAGCAAGCTAGGATGTCAGCTCGACTGATTGCTCGCTCGTCGTTACCGCTTGGGGGGAAGCAATGCGACGTTCTCTTCAGGGCCGTCCGTTTGCCTTCGAGACCCGTTGAGTTGCTGCACAGCAACCACCATACAAAGCAAATCATACTGATACTGTGGTGTCTGTGATATGTCGACGACGAAGACGAACGAGACTGCGCAATGCCCGCGTCTCCGTCGTCGTAGCTGTTTGTCGTGAGTGGACCAACCCTCGCCGCGTGATCCGTGTGGTAGTTTGAAAATAACCGAGAGCGCGACGAGCCTCGTACACAGCCCTGTCCAAAGACCGCGCGCCATGCACAGCGGGGAGACCACCGGGGTGGAGAGACGCCGATCGGCCGTATACACCCCATTTCACCTGCAGCTCGATCACGACCAAGTCGTTTGTTGCATGCAGCGTATCCATATATGTATACACGGTTCCCTTTTGGTCACTCGGCAGCGCTGGACATCGTGCGTGCATTCATGCGCGCAGGATCGTTCACTAACGACGTCCTGTAACACCCCCTCCATACGAATTTCGGAGAGGGGGGGGGGTCGAGGGCAGCCCCCTGGCTACGGGCCTGTCAGGTTGCCTCCATTTCTTACATTAATGCCAAAGCCTTAGCTGCCACATCAAACGCGAAAATTGACCGTGGGCGTCAACACGAATGATGCACGTGATTATGTCATCATGACGTCACATAACGTGACGTCATCATGTGACGTCATCGCTTGGTTAAAAGGAGGGCCGATCATGGAGGCAGTGCAAAACCACGTTAGGTGCAGGAAAAATTTCGGAGGGTAGCCGAGGAGGGTCAGTACATCGACCGAGAAGAAAAAGATGGCTTTAATTCACCTTCGAGTCATCTTAGGCCAATGTATGAGCGACCCTGTAAGTTTTATTGTTGTTATTGTTGTCGTTGTTTTGAAGCTGCATTTAAAGTATCAGTGTGGAGTCGTAGTAGTAGCAGTAGCAGCGGTAAAGTGGTGGTAGTCATAGCACCCCTTCAGGGGGGGGGGGGGGGGCGAAGGTTCGTCGCAGCGCCCCCCTCCCTATTATGTCGATATATGGGGCTGCCTTTGCTCCCCCCCCCCCCCCCCCCGAGTCGTAGCGCCCCCCTCCCTATTATGTCACTGTATGGGGCTGACTTCGCGCCCCCCCCCCCCTCTTAGGGTGAATGGGGGAGGGCGACCCCCTGACCCCCCCCCCCCCGTACGCACACCTATGGTGGTAGTGGAAGTAGTAGTGATAGTGGCAGGGGGAGGAGGAACATTAGTAATGAGTAATTATATTATGTCGACAAACATATAATTAAAGTGTGCCGGCGATTAAATAACCTATATCCCTCGGCGCACCGAACTTGCTACCGTTACCACTCCGACCCTTTAAACCTCCTTCTTACTCCTGGTTTATTACTGCTGCGTGAGTTCCGTATGCTGTTAATAATGATCAAACCAGCTTACAATTCGAAAACTCAGTAATACGTGAGAACGTTAAGAAAATCATAAGACGAAAAGATGTGAATGAGATATACTCTCACGACTTTCTCTGGCCCTCTGTTCGATTACGGAGCAAGCAAGTCACGCGTTCGATCGCACCGATCGCACCAGAACCACGGTATCGCCATGTGTGGCCTCCATGTCGGGGGGGGTTTGGTCCATCGTGCTACCGCAACGCACCATCCGGATACGCGCGTAGCGCCCTCACAGTGGTGGCGCTCTGCGTAATCACCATTTACTTGTCTTTTGTTTAAAAATGCCAGCCCGTCTCTCACTTTGTTCTTTCCCGGTCCTCCCACCTTCCTGCACTCCGGCCAGTGTCCGTGTATTCCAGAGTGTGACGGAATTTCTCAACGCGGCAGCCCGGCTACTACGTCCCACATGTAATGGTTTTCTTGCACTCCGAAGCGCACCCGAAGCGCAGTGCTTGTAATCAAACTGCGTCACGGTGTGAAGTTCGTTGTCATGGTGACCTTGTGTGAAAGCCCTTACGCGGCTGCGAGAGTTGAGCATAAAAAAAAGAAAGAAAAAAACTCGTGACCAAAGTGAGTCAGTGACTGGACAAAACCGGATATGTTCATCTCGAGGAACGTTTTCAAGCGAAGCTGGTACTGCGCTTAGAAGTTTATTGCGTCGTAAGATGCTATCAACACTTGGGCACAAACGAATACTCGGCCACAGTGATGCGACAACTTACAAATTGGCGTTGTAGGTCTGACCGAGAAAAAAAAATTGGTGAAGCTTGCACTAAACCGCTCAAGGCTTGAAACAGCGAAACTGTACGATTTTGAAGACTAATCTGGTTGCTTCTAGGTTGTTTCTAGGTCTTAGCTAGAGATGCACGTTGTTTCTGGGTTGCTTCTAGGTCGTTGCTACGCGTTAGCTAGGTGATTCTAGGTTGTTTCTACGTTGATTCTCAGCGCAGAGAGGTTCGATCGAGTTAAACCACAGACAGTCAGAGGCACGCCACTGTTCTCCAAACTCCAGAGACAGAAACTCGCGCTGGAACCAAGCGTTCGCACCTCTCGTAGATCTACTGGCACGTCGTCGTTGGCGTAAGGCCTTCCACCGCTTCGGGGTCTTCTCGCAGCCGCCGTTGACCTTCCCGCTCCCTATAGTTTTCTCTCGTTGTACGTACTCGGGGTCTTCGGCTCGCCGCCGTCGTTCGAAAGATGGCTGAAAGGCGGAAGCCACCTTGCACTTCTTTTTATTTCCAGTCAATGTATTGATCCTCCCGACCCCCCCCTCCGGAAGCTTCCTGAACCTAATGTGGTTTGCCACTACATCCAGGATCGCAGGCACTTCAAGCTTTTTGCACCTCACCTGGCTTCACGCTGCCTCTGTGATCGGCCCACCTATGACCAAGCGAATATTCCATGTGGTGACGTCATCATGTGACGTCGTGAGGACGTCATATCGTGGCGTCATCACGTGTTGATGATTCTTTTTATCACTCGTGTTGACGACGCCGATGCGGGACACCGACGCCGACAGTCAATTTTTGCGTTTGATGAGTCATCTAAGGCTTTCGTGCTGGAACAGGCTGTTTTCTATAACCTGCACACATCTACTCTTCCTGTGAATACATTTCAATTGGCTACGCCGCGCGTTTACGGTTGCAGAATGTAAATATACCTGAACAACACGAACGCGTTTTGTCCGCGCGGTGCCAAACAAATGTAAAAGGAGGGCACCTTCTATGAAGGATTCGTTGAATTTCTTGGTGCTGGAATAAAAGTCCTGTATAGGACTAGATGTAAAACCGACATGGAGGAATGTTCACGTCAGAAATAGTCCGAATTTGTGAAATTTGGATGCCGAACTGGCTTTTCGGTGGTCGCGAAATGCGACTTCCGTGTGGAGCGTTCCAGACGCTGACGAATGCCACAAGAAAGAAAGAAAGAAAGAAAGAAAGAAAGAAAGAAAGAAAGAAAGAAAGAAAGAAAGAAAGAAAGCAAGAGAGAGAGAGAGAGACAAAGAAAGAAAGAAAGAAAGAAAGAAAGAAAGAAAGAAAGAAAGAAAGAAAGAAAGAAAGAAAGAAAGAAAGAAAGAAAGAAAGAAAGAAAGAAAGAAAGAAAGAAAGAAAGAAAGAAAGAAAGAAAGAAAGAAAGAAAGAAAGAAAGAAAGAAAGAAAGAAAGAAAGAAAGAAAGAAAGAAAGAAAGAAAGAAAGAAAGAAAGACGCCATGCCGACGCCGCCCGGGGAAAACAATTGTCTTAAAGGAGTACTGACACGATTTCAAGACATCACAAAAGGGACATTTTTCATTTCCTTGGTATGCAGTGTCAACGCTCTCCACACACCGGAGTCTGACAACGCGTATAAAATGCTTTATTTTGATTTGAAAGTTTTCGCCGCTGAGCATCTGCAAGCCAGCTCCACTTCAATTGGACATTATCCCGACGAGTGAAGACAGTTCCACTGAGTTCGCGAAGTTCTGAGTCCTACATGCAGCCTAAATCGCAGAAATCGCTATGAGGGTCACTGGATGACAATTCACTCTTCGTTGTTTACGTGCACCACGAGCAGATGGCGCCTCTGCCGCTAGTACGCTGCGAATTGCTGTCTCCCCGTGACGTCATGCACACTGCGATGACACGTCACTGGAGAAGCCGTCCCCTCGATATCGAAACCAATTTTTTTTTTTAAGGTAGCGGTAATTAGAACATTTTCGATGCATTCCCAGGCACCACAATACTCGTTCTAGGTTCCTCGACACTAGTACCTTTTATTTATAGCAACAATAAACAATCCGAAAATTACTGAAATCCGTGTTAGTGTCGCGGAAGCGATCGGCGTCCGCGTTTCGGTCGCCTGGGCGGGGCCTCTCCAGAGATCTTAAGTTGTATCCCACTATACGCTTACGCATCACTCAGGCAACTCGCGAAGTAAATTCTGCTTGCATTTTCTTTTTTTCTAAAAACAAATAATACGCTCAAGGAACAGCTTAAGAATAGCTGTGAAAAAGCGCTAATTCGACGTCCCACCACCACTGGTGCACGCGCAGATACATTTACGAATGCTACACAATACGGGAAAGCTTACGCAAACGTTTCTGCGCATTCTCTTGCAATATCGACGGACGGATGCTCTTATTTTGACGGTGGAGTTGTTCAAGCTGGAGGCAAGTACGAGTAGCGCGAACTAGAAACTATCATCATCATTATATAGTGATACTGCTCCTCACGAGCTATAGTGCATGGCATTGGCAAAAACTCGGTCGGCGCGCGCTCAAATCGGCCTCTTCGTCTTCTGCATAGAAAGCAAAAAGAGAGAAATTAAGAGAGAGAGAGAAAGAGAAATAGAGAGCGAGGGAAAGAAAGAGAGAAGGAAACAGAGATAGATCAAGAAAGAAATAGACAGGGTTAGGTTTGGTTAGGCTAGGTTAGGTTAGGTTGGGAAACCAAGGGATGGGAAACGCAGTCGGGGAAGACCGAGAGTTACAACTGGCAAAATTGAGAAGTTCACAGAGATAAAATTGAAGGACACTTTGTAAATTCCAAAGTGTGTTCGGCGAAAGCCTGTGACCGTTCGACTGACTATGCCTTGTCCTTTGTGTGTGTGTGTGTGAATGACACTCCCAGTGGAATTGCGCTCTTCTTCCAAATGTATATGCTTGCCGCCTCTATCCCCTCTCTATCCATTTTGTCATGCTAGTCTGTTAGGGCCAAAATAAGGTCTTTTCTTTTAACCGTGTGGCGGCGCAACTGTTGTGTGTTGGTGGTTAGAAGAAGAAAGAGACGCCTAATTTCTGCAGCCCAATAGGGAGCACGGCGCAGCGTCTACGCAACTGTTGATATGCTCCGCTGTGCCATAACGCAATTGCTGAGAGAGCGTGAGGAGGAGAGGCTGCAGCTGGCACCGTTCCAGGGCACGGACAGACAGACACCACGAGTACGAGCCATTAAAGGCTTTCGCCTTAAAATGGAATGAGCTCGCTCAGGGTTAGAGCAAACTGGAAGGCATTGGAAGTGGCCTTCGCCCTGCAGTTAGACTAAAACCGGCCGAGAAGGATGATATATAATGATGAAAGAAACAGAGAGACAGAAAGAAAAAAATAATATACAAAGAAAGAGCGAGAGTGGGAAAGAGAAAGAAACAGGGACAAAATGAAAACAGAAAAAAAGAAAATGGAGAGAAAGAGAGGAATAAACACAAATACTTAAGGCCGCCCAGCTCCGCCGTTTATTCACGCTTGCCACCACTAGTGCGAAGCTAGCTGCCTATTTTTTTTAACTTCTTTTTTAAGGAGCATCGCGACTAACACGATTATGCTATGAATAGAACTAAACTATGCAGTGTTGTACGGAACGGCGTTCCAAGGAACGACGTTCCAGGAACTAGTTCCTTTTGGCAGGAACGGAGGAACGCCATCGTTCCATTCAGGATCGGTGGAACTGTAACGGTAACTCGTTACATTTAAGCAGGAACGGTAGAGGGAACGGCGTTCCTTCTGTAGACGTTCCACGGCATTCAACAGGCGCACGCACGCAGCACATCATGCAGAATAGGGCGGATGGGCGATCGTGTGAGGCGAGAAAATGGGGCGCTCGCACATCATGTGACTAAGATGCATCCTGCTTTTAACAAGAAAGTGTTTTATGCCGGGGTCTACCACGGCTTCTCTGACGTATTTCCGTCATAGATATGACGTCGTGAAATATAAACTAACATATTGAGATCACAGAAGAACTAGAAGAAAAAGTTCCCTCGCCGGGCGTCGAACCTACGACCTCTCGCTCCACAGCGCGCGGCGCGAAACCACTCGGCCACGGGAACGTACGTATCTCAACCCGCTAACGGCAAGCTATTTATATACACCATATACCAGGGGTCTCAAACTCACCTCAGCCAGCGGGCCGCAGTTGCGCAATTTATTCCCCGCAGGGGCCCGGGCAGCCAAGCAGGCAGGAGCGGGGGGGGGAGGTTGTACAATTTGCGAGAAAACGCTGGCCATTTGAAAGAACGCTTTCCCATATCTCATATACAGGTACTTTCTAAAGGAGATTTGATACCAGGATTCCAACATGTCGATACCGATCTCCAATATGACTCAAATCTGGACGCCGATTGTGATATATAATTTTCGTTTCATGGTTATGTTTCAAAACAAGGTGAACACGTGGGATGCCTCACTGAGATAGTGCCTTAAACCAATCGAGCTTGTGTAGCTCACGAACATACTTATTAAGAAATGAAAAAAAAAAAGAAAAATGTGGGGCGAAGACAGTGACGTGCGGGCCGCGGGCCGCAACCGATAGCCTCGCGGGCCGCATGCGGCCCGCGGGCCGCGTGTTTGAGACCCCTGCCATATACCTTTGGCGGTCCTCAGAGCGCGTGCCTCCACGGGGCGTGGTCGCTCGTGTCAAATGGAAATTTTCGTCGCCAACGGGGTCCAAAAGTAGCCAATTTGGCGCAAAGTAGACACCAACGGCAACCCTGCATGGGTTGGACTTGAAATAGACGAGCACAAAAGTTGCAGTTACATGTATGTAGTAAGGCCTGTGGTCTCGAAAAAAATTGTCTAGGAGCGTTTATTTAGATTACCTATGTGTAACCTGCTGTCGACAATGTTATATTCGTTTGATATATGTAGCTCAATGGGAGCTTTAAATTTCTCGCTTTATTTCGCCTCAGGATTACCCGACACTATATATTTACTAAAATCTCAAATGTAACGTTAATGTTACGACACGTTCCAATTTTGGAACTGTAATTGTAACGAGTTCCTTTTGCATTTGAGGAACTTGTAACGGGAACTCGTTCCGAAATTGGGAAGGAACGAGGAACGAGCTTTCGTTCCTGTTGTAGAGGAACGTGTACAACACTGAAACTATGTGCAATATGCACGCCTTTAAAGAGTAAAACACACACCTCAGTTTATGTAGTAGTATTTGAGTAGTTACGAGGAAAGGAATGCAGGTAATAAAAAGTTTTATATTTTGGCTCCCTCTGTGTTGAGCGGCTCCATGAGCAGTGCTACGTCCAGCTCCATTGTAAACGTAGTTTTTCATCTGGCCTGGTATTTGTAGCCAGGTCATCACACAATGCCTGATACGTGCCCGTATGCGTATGAGTACTTTTGTATATATATACACTTGTTGCTAACACTGTAAATTATGTAATTTGCATGCGCCATGACCTATGTTGTACATATTTGCTGGCGTGTTCCCTAAATCTTATATATTTTGCATATACATAATCATGTACATTGTGTATATTGTGATTGTGTGTGATTGTGTGTGATTGTGTGTGATTGTGTGTGTGTATTCTATCGTAGTGCCCTACGATAGAATAAGCTTTTTCTAAACGAGTACATCCTGAGCTATTAGCTGTTCTGAGACGGCATGCGCATGCTGCCTCCCATAGTAGAGCAAACGTGGTACTCACATCGCGCACCTTTTTGTTCAAAACAATTCACGCATAGTGAGCGTTTTGTATTGAGTCGTTTTGTTCTGCGAATCGTTCTCAACTTCCTTAAAGGGGCCCTTGAACACTTTTTTGAAGCAGCTACCGACCGCATCAACTCGTAGTGGCGCTCGCCAGCAAATACATCGAGTGGGAATGGCGGAGAATAGCGCAGGCCTATGATTGGATAAATGTCCATTTAGAAGTGATCGCGGCGTCTGCATTAAAAAATCACGCCATATCCACGAAGTGAGTGATGATGAGTGGGCGAAGCTCGATCGTTTTCATCCATGGCAGAAAGAGAATGTGTGGTCTGGAACGCGCTTATACTTCATGGTCGTCATCGTCATCGTTATCACGTGTAGTGGGTACATTCCACTATACTGGAACGCGCTTATACTTCATCGTTATCACGTGTAGTGGGTACATTCCACTATACTGCGTCATCGTCATCTTTATCACGTGTAGTGGGTACATTCCACTATACGTGGCTATCTACCTACCTACCTACTACTACTACTACTACTACAGAGGAGGGACAGACCCACACCCTTAGGAGCTTCGCCCCTAAAGAGACATTACTGTTGGGTCCCAGGCCGTCCAGAGTGCCGACGACATCGCGGCGGGACTTCGACTGCCGGTTCTACCATGGGCGGAGCCACCAACATGATCTTGGGGGGGTCTCCGGTGAGCCAAGTTCCTCAGGACTGAAAAAAAGCCGCCAGGCCAGCGCGGAACGCGCAGCACAGTCATAGCGAGAGCTGGAAGAGCGGCCTTAAATTTAGCTTTTTTTAAACACTCTTGGGGCAACTGCTACAAGCTCACTTGCAGGGTACCTATCCACTGCGCCATAAATCATCATAATGTTTGTGTACTGGGGAAGCGTCCACTATGCCATTATTCGTCATTCTATGGGAAAGCCCGGTAGCCGCTACACACTTGTAACGCATTATGTGCACTTTGTTGATGCTGTGGCTGATGACGATTAAGAATTATGCCTGAGGCTTTTGTAATGGGTTGAAGCCTTGAACGACCCACTCCTTAGTCAATTCGCATTGTGTGACACCTGGTTGTTACTTTACAGTTCTAAAACGCTTTACTAACACATGTTAACGCGATTCCTTACCCGACATGAAGCCTGCATATAGGGTCAGTTTGAACGCTGTTTCAAGCACCGGCGTAGCTCAGTGGTAGAGGCTGCCACGCAGAGGGCCCGGGTTCTATTGTCATTCTGTCATAGGTATTTTTTATTTATTTAGTTTTTTACAGCGAAAGCTGTTATGAGATCACAACAAGGGCCGTTTTTGCGCCGTAGTTGTCCGCCGCCGCCGCCGCTGGTGTCCGTAACCACTATCGCACGAACTAAGAAAAAAACTAAACAAATAAAATTACCTAGGGCAGAATGCCCCCCCCCCCCTAGTCACCTAAGAAGGGGGGGGCGCGTAGTCTGCCCCATACATTGACCTAAAGGTAGGAGGGGGTGGGGGGGCGCTGCGACGAGCCTTCGTCCCCCCCCCCCCCCCTGAAGGGGAACCCTGCGCCTATGCTGCTAGTTCAGCCCTGGAAGGCAAACTTATTTTGTTTTATTTGTTATTTCCTTGCTATACGCGCCATCTGTGGGTGAGATGGGTTTTCGGAAACACCACCATCAGCTACACAGATCATTCAATATACAAGATTCGCCTGAAAAAGAAGACCACCTATTCGACCTGGGGACATACCAACGTTGCCACCCTCCCCGCCTCCGGCGTGCGCCTTCCCCTGCACAGGTCTCGCGAGAAACGAACCCTTTGCTTCGCGGTCGCGAAGCACGAAGATAATTAATGACGACTTCAAAACTACCTCGACACCAATTATCGCCCTCTCGGCTCCCGCGTGTACACAGCCCCGCCCCTTATCCACTAGAACGCGCCTACAAGTTACAGCTGAGGTCAGCTTCGCGGCACTGTCTGTACATAAATACCTGCGGCGACAAGGCGGCAAATCGAAGAGGCCTGCGAGAAACGGAACGCCCATCTCGACAAGAAAATCTGTCTATCGCTTGTGTTTGATCTCAGGAGTAAGAAAAAAAAAAGGTGGAGGGAGGTGGGAAGGGGGGCCGACCATGCTACTCTGTGAGAGAGGCTGCGTCGTCTGAACTTAAGAACAAGCCGCGATGGAAGGCGCTGATTACATGTTCGGGATGCGCGCAAGAAAAAAAAATAATTATAATTAAATAATCAATGCACGCCTCATCAGTGTACGGCGAACAGTCGCAACAGCCCCGACGCTTCATTTCTGATGTTGTTCTATGTATCGCTGCAATCTAGGGAGCCTTTAGAAATCCTTTTGCTGTGTAGACAAATCATTTTTTTTTATTTTTATTTTTTACTAGAAAGAATGTTTCCTTCTCGTCGTAGTGCAAACGAACTTTGTCGCCTTTCTTTTCTTTTTTTTCACAAGCCACATGCTGTGCTTGTCGCGCGCAATCTTTTTTTATTATTATCTATAGCAAGGACGAAATGAACCCTCTCGAAATTACTATCATCCATATTCCATATCAGTGTCATTTTCATTAGTGGAAAGCAGTAGCTAAACTGCAAAAGTGCGAAGTACTTCAGCAGAAAAGGAGCATGGCTTACGAGAATTCTTTCGCTCGCCGACAGTGGCTCCAATGCCGGCTATTTAGATGCATGTGGAAGGAAAGAATCGCTTTATGGTCGATTTCAATGAAATTTCATGAAATTTGAGAGAACAGCATAAACTATATAGTGACTGTAGGCTTCATGGCTTGAATTTTATTTTTATTTCCAACATTCGCTAAGCTTACACACACACACACACACACACTCATATATATATATATATATATATATATATATATATATATATATATATATATATATATATATATATATATATATATATATATATATATATATATATATATATATATAAATTCCGTACACAGATTTACAGCTTAGGTAACATACTTGCCAGCTACAATGTTTACCAGAGTTACGCGGAAGTCCTGCTCAGTTAGCAGTCCATTACGGAGCGGCATACAATATACATCAGCCTGAAAGGTATTCCTAAGTGTATGCAGCTTCAGGACCTGTGGTATCGTTTTTCATTCTGGTTTTATACAGTTGTAAACACAAAAGATAGTCTTTTTCTTAGTTTTCAATAATTTTTTAACAATACGGGATGGCATATATAAAAATAAATCGCTTACTAAAGTAACTAGCTAGTAATTTTTGTTTTCAATACTACAAAAGTGATCAAAATCGGCGCACTGGTTCTTCAGAGAAGCGATCATTCTCCGTTTCCAGGTATTTAAACAAGATCTTACCGCAGCTACATTCGCTAACCTGTGTACTGTGACAAAAGCAGCAGGTGGTCGTTGTTGTAGTAGTTGTTGTAATTGTTGTTGTTGTTGTAGCAGTAGTAGTAGTAGTAGTAGTAGTAGTAGTAGTAGTAGTAGTAGTGGTTGTTGTTGTTGTTGTTGTTGTTGTTGTTGTTGTTGTTGTTGTTGTTGTTGTTGTTGTTGTTGTTGTTGTTGTTGTTGTTGTTGTTGTTGTTGTTGTTGTTGTTGTTGTTGTTGTTGTCGTCGTCGTCGTCGTCGTCGTCGTCTCCGTCATCGTCGCTGCAGTAATCTTAGTTGTTTCCGCCACCGTTATCACGCGCAATGGTGCGCTCTCCCCGAACTACACACGTAATACGAAGAGCACACGCTTACATCCGAGAAATTACGGTATCCTAGGACTGTCTTTAAGCAGGGCTGCAAGCGATGCCGTGGCCTCCTCGGAGGGAGTACATGACGCGAATTACAGGGAGCACCGTACACTGTTTGCCACCACAGGCGCCTGCCACCGTCGCATATAATATTCGTTCATAATATGCCTTGCCGCCACCGCTGTCATCGACCATGCACTGTTCAATATTTTTTTGCTTACGCGTCACTTGCGGTCGACTTCGCTCTCAACGTGCCCCGGTGTAGTCATTACTCATCGCAAGACGGATGCGCGTCCTCACGACCTGTTGTTATCCGCTATTTTTACCTACGTGCGTCGGGCTGAAGTGCAAATTAGTCTAATTAATAAAGCGAACCTCGGCGATGACGTGCAAATGAAGGCGGTGTGCATGCAGGGTGTATACACAGGGGCGGTGTTCTCGAATTTAGCTAATTTTCGTCGGCTTCTTTCGTAGACGCGTGCGGTTGAAAAGGGACACGCTGTGGATGGAGGCATGGTTGCACGGTGTGAGAGGGAAGTGAGGTACGCGCGGTGGTGATCTGGAGTAATCAGTCATGCAGTTTTCAACGCTATGTTTGAGCTAAATTGTATACTGTAGCATGCATTCGTGTGGAAATGAAAGGGTGAGACGTTCACGGTATTTATAGGAGAACACCGTGTAATAAGAAGCTACGTAAGCGATGGCACTCGTTGGACGGAATTTCACAGCTTGTAATTGTGGGTGCGTGTATAGAATGCCAACGCCACCCGTGTACATGGGCGTGTGCGGGGTTCTTCATTTGCGGGGGAGGTGCGGGGGGGGGGGGGGGCAAGAGTTTTACCGCAGTGCCTCCCCTTCCCCCCCCCCCCCCCTTGTGGATGACCCGGAAGAAAAGAAGCTTCGCATTGGATACAAAAATGAAAATAAAGTGATGACGTGCTGTTCAAAGCACCCTGCCTTTAGTTCTCAGCTTTCCATGAGTAAAGATTGGAAATAAGCAGTTATTGGTATGCAGCATCAGCGATCCTCCGCTGCCATTATCGTCGGAAACCTACATGTCCACGAGCCTTCACATTAAGCAATGACAGGCGAAATACGATTGGGTAAAGATATAGGGCGGATTTGTCGGCCCCCCTTGGTGATTGGGGGGTAGCCGCGCCTACTCCCTCCTGCCTCTTCACACCCGTGCGCCCGTATACTTGATATTTAGTCGCACGTGAGAGCAAGCACCCCAGGTGGTCGAAATCAATCCGGAGTCCCTCACTATCACTATACGGCGTGCTCTTAATTACACCGTGGTTATGGCACGCCAAACCCGCTAATTTAATTTTTAACGAGCTTGTGCGACAGCTGCAGGTCGCTGCCGCGCTCGTTGTGTTCTGGGAGGTTGCGTGCGCTCATATAGTGGTGTTGGAAAACACCGACAGCGTATTCCCTGTTTTTGCAGTCTACGGGTATTAGAGTATACTCTATACTACTAAATATATTGCCGCAACATGATCACGTTTTGGACCAACTTCTCGTGGCCTCAGCTTCGTTACCTAATGCTCCCTTCCGCACTTATATCCTTACTCATCGCAGCGGAATGTAAGGCTAGACAGATGTTGGCGATCGTTAAGCTAATGTGCCGTTTCCACGTGAAATGTCGACTGCTTCTGCGGCTTGGTGGTCACACCTAATCAGTC
>JALIZH010030028.1:0-17802 GCA_030522465.1 Rhipicephalus appendiculatus
AACGCCACTGATGTACATGAGAAGTTTTAAGGCCTTGCTTGCCAGGGTAGCTCGTTGTCAGAGTTGCAGCTTTTTGAAGCCTCGCTCGTAGCTTGGGGTGTCTGACGGCTGATGTCCAGACCCATATGTCGTCTGCGTATACGGATATCTTGATCGTAGTACATGGTACGTATTCGACAATTTCATTGAGAGCGAGATTGAATTAGATGGGGCTTAGTAATCCGGTAGTCAGTGTCAAGCGGAGTTAAACAAGTGGTATTGTAAGCCAAAGGAACGGTCAGATTAAACCACATGTGTGTTATACAACAAAGGAAAATAAACAGCTGAACGCACATGTTGAACAAGTGTTGAACCCTCTCACCAGCTATCCTAAAAGGGCCTCGACATCCCCCTTTTGGGTTGCCTCGTTAATAAATTGCTGAGCGAATCTAAATTGACTCGGAACTACGGTATGAATGACATGCTCAGGCTATCGCTGAGGTCATCATTTATGACAGTACAGAATTACAAGTGACTCTTGCAAATCTGCATAGGCAAGAATAATTATTTGGCTGGGGTCCTTTCTTTCAGTAGTTCAAGACGTACGCGGCAATAAGGCGTCTATTGAAATGTTATGAATACCAATGGCCAGTTAGTTTACGTTTTCTAATGTGAGGATGAGATGCTGGGTCTCAGCGCGGCTCGCTAACAGAGGCCTGATGACTCACTCGGGAGCTGGAAAAGCTCGGTTCCTTTTAGAGTTCGTAGACACAACGCTACCGCCTGTCGTGCCTAAGCTGGAAAGATAATATTGGCGAAGGAGCGTGAAAACAGACAAAGAATAAAAAGTAGAAAGCACGATGTTGTACGAGACTCATCTCCAGTCTTCGTCATTGTTGCGTACTATTGTTTTTCCAAGATGAAACAAAACGAACTTGGAAATTTTCCCCTTCGACAGCGAGAAAACTGTCCGCGAAAACTTCCCTTAACGGAGTCATCTACGATTCGTCAGGATACGCGATAAAGCATGTCCTGCTGAAAGTAGACACTGCTACGAACTACTCGGCCAAACCTTGCAGCCATGCGCGCCACGAAGAATTTATAAGCGGAGCGCGAAATTGTCATTTTCTCAAGCGCCCTCTTCTCCTACAAAGAGCACCTGCTGTAGCACCAGTCCCGTGCTCTTTGTCTGTCCGTGTGTTGCTCTGCGCGAAAATTTTTCCCTCGGAAGCACCTGCTGCTTGACGCCGAACAGCAGATAACACGCTCTTCGCTAGTAGACGACATAGATCAAGAGCGGCGCTTGGATCAGGACTTGCCATGGGGTGCCGCCAGCCCGGCGCCGTGCTCCAAGTCTGCCAACTTCACAGGGTAGTCGCACTCGCGCGTTTAGATATCAGAGACAGAGAAGAACGATTGCCTTTCATCACGCTAACTCAAAGTCGGGGCGTGCTCTGACGCCTGTTATTTGCCCATGTTATATCCCTCCCTGTGTTGCTTCCAGCTTACTCATCGGAACCAAAGACGAGAGAAAGCACTTAATGTGTGCGACAAATCCCCGTAACTTTGGTCGTTTCTGACGGACCTGAGAAATTTTTGCGGCGATCGATTCACGAGACAATGAACTCTGACGCTGAGGTCATTCGAAGGTAACTTGGAAAAGTGGTTCAAGACCACTTCGACGTAATTGCCGTTTGTTTAAACGCTTGAAAAATGTTAAATTACAATATTTCCTTTTGGTTACCAAAACTAACCTTCCTCGTACGGTGCTGTATCCGTGCCAACCTTTGTTCCTTCATCGCATGAATGTAAACAGAAGGCTGATTGACGATTCATAGATCATAGCATTACTTGGTGGCAAAAGTCGCCTCTTGTCCCGGAAGCTACCGGTGAGCGAGCTGAAGTGCTGCGTAAAGATCTAACTCGGTTTTAAGAGACAACTGAGTTTGCGTCAATACACTTTTATTATCAGCGATCAAATGCACTAAGGTCAGCTTGGTATCCCGCTCAGAGTGCGTGAGAGGGGCGAATGCGTCCTCAAACAGAACGAAGCAACATTAAGACCTAGTTTACGCAATTTAATGCGCAATTTCAAGGACAGTTAGAATCTCTGTAGACCTAATAGGGATTATTCGAGCAAGTGAAGAAAACGTGATCTTATCATGCTCCGACCCATCACTATTCCCAGGGCGTGACGTGTGAATCGTCGAGCAGTATAATACGGCATTTACATTTTATGGTAACGAAGCTCGCCTCATTAGAGAAGGAGCATCAGCCTTCTGCAGGTGTTCTTAGCTAAATGTATTGACTGTATGTCAACTACTTCGTACTAGACCATCATGCACACTACAATACCAATGTGCTGAACAGCTACTGATAATGGGCGCCGGGAGGTCACCGGATTCTTCAAACAATGTTTACACAGGCAGAATGAGTAAATAGCAGTACAGCTTAGTCTATCGGTGAAAGACATTAGCGTGAGGTTGTCACAGAATGTTTTCGAGAATACCATTGCCACTTCATGGCCTTTGGTCGAGCCTTCCTTTCAACTATCAAAATAGCCACCTTAATGATTGAGAAGCACAAACATAGAGCGCACGCGGACATTTTCACCTGGCCACTGTTATCAGGTGGAGGCAAAATAAAAAAGCGAGATGTGAAACGGTGTAAAGCAGAATCATATACTTTTTATGAAGGAGAGGGTTGTGCTATTATATCAACTTCCAGCCATGGTTATTGCTTCTGTGCATAGTTTATTTAGATTAACATCTTCGAGTTCTCCAGGAAGTATGACCAGGGCCTTTTGATTGAAACGCCAAGTAGCGGCGCATCCAGGAAATGTAAATTACATGAGGGAAATGAATGCGTGCAGTGTTTTTGCTTTCTAATGAGCACCACACAGATTTCGAGGAGGAAACAAATGCGTAAGGGTATTTGATGCAAATCGGAGACTAAAAGTCACTACTTGTTTGTGGTAACTATATATATACAACGACCGTAGCTGGCCATTGAGCACCCGTCGAATACAGAGCTTGAGACGTGTTCATCATCTACACGTGAAGCAATGCGGGCTGGAGTACTCTTCTTTGTCTTTGGACTCTTCGTTGATGTATACGGCGGATCCTTGAATGACCTAATCGAAGTGAGACAGTGCTTTCTTTATGTGAACGAATAGAGGAGTTCGGGTGGTAGTACTGCATTTGACCTGAATGCTAAAGTAATGTTTTTTTGTGAGAAACATTCTGCTGTTGGAACTTCTGCAAATTGAAAAGATATGATCTACTCTGTTTGTCTCTGTTTTGCAACGAGAATGTCAGATAAGGAAACAATGATATAGAAAGTAGTTACATCGAACAATGGAGGCCCCATGCGTTGAATGAACGGGTGCACCGGCCGCCGTGGTGCTCGAACAACGTGTTAAGGCAACACATGGTCTCCCGTTGCACTGCTTATGTAATATCTAGTTCACCTGATGGCATAGCCATTTTCACTACTCCTGAAAATGTGCTGGCTGCCAGCTCTCTCATGAATACAGAATTACGATACGGAATAACAAGGGCTGCTATGCTTTCAGTGTACACACTGAAGTTAACCATTCCTTTAATAAGAAAGCAAGACAAGTGATTTGGCCGATCCAGCAGCTTAAAAAGAACGACTTCTTTAGTCTCTTCGCCTCTTCTGGGGCCTGCAAAGGCGCGTTCTTCACGCCAAACAGCTCGTGTTGACACATGTTTCGTCGCATGGTGACTAGTTCTGAGATCTGAGGTCGGTGGTTGGCGTTTCTCTGCCACTTGATACTTTCTTTCTTTTTTGACTTGTGTTGGACATTTTTGAAATGTGCTCTTGTTCTACGGGTCGCGCTAAAATCAATTCAAGATATTCGTACACCACTTTGTGATGACTTGGCCAGTTGCTTGGACACTAAGCTAACACAGCGCGTGCACAACATGGTGTAGTGGAAAATAGGAAACACATCAAATGTTTTCAATGATCTTTTGTTGCCCATCGTCATGACACCATGGTGACGACATATACCACTGGCACTTATTTTCCCCTGCAGGCAGTAGCAAACAAACTTCCCTCAATAGGTTCTGGTTAGAAGTAATCTGCAGCATGCTTCTCTTCAGTTACAGCGTGCGTATCTTTACAGTATGCATTGAAAAAACATTAGGCCGATCGTATGCCTTGTAGGAAGTCGGCACAGGCGTGCGTACAGGGGTTGGGGGGGGGGAGAGGGGGGGGGGCAGGCCATTCCCTTAGTAACCTAGGAAGGGGGGCTCAAAGTCTACCGCATACATCGATTTAATAGGGGAGGAATGCGCTGCGATGAACGTTCGCTCCTCCCCCCCCCCCCCCCTGAAAGGGAATCCTGCTTACGCTTAGGGGAACCGATGTCATGCGAAGTATAGCCGGCGAGTCATTGTCTATGCTGCATTTATTTATTATTATTATTATTATTATTATTATTATTTGCTTTGAGCAAAGCGTTACGAGGTGTATCGTCGTGTTTTTGTCAATGCATTAGTGTGAATATCGTAGGTTTACAAGGAACGTCAACTACACTGGCTTTTAAAGCGTAAATTATAGAATGACGTACACTCACCACTCACATTAGAGCACAGACCTCAGTAATATGGAAACAAAGTGCACTTCACCGAGCGATGATATCAATATCATACGGAACTTTCATACGTAACATTGCTCCTGGATCGAGCAGCGCTTGAATATAACTTGTGGGATCTGAAGAATAAAACTGTTATCTTTATTAGTCCGCTGTAAAAATGGAGGCAATACTGTAACTACAGTCGACGTTAACTCGAGATGACGCCTGTATGATGTGTGTACTAGATGTGTAATGTTGATTACTTCGTTATAAAATAAGATAGCCAGAATTGCAACCTCAACCTGACGTTACACCGACTTTACGCCTGCATAGGGTGTTTTTCCAAACCAGTTTCAAAACCGGGCGGGACACTGATGGAATAGCTAACTGCCACGCAGAATGCCTGAGTTAGATTCCTGTTGGGATACTCATTTTTTATTCTTTGCATTGTTCAGGTCAAAGCTGCTAATGTCGGTTTTTATTAACGCTTTTGTATTTAAATCATTGATGTCTGTTCTCGCCGTTCCTTGGAAGATATAAACTTTCTATCACATGTGGCGCACACCCGAATAATGCAGTATACGGGTACACTCTAAGAAAAAGTCGAGTACTTTAGGAGTATTTCCTGCTACACAACAATAATCGTCATCTGGCTAGCTCACGTTTCCTCTCTTGAAAATCCCGGCTCTCGGCACATTCCTATCAAGAATGCTATGTCACGCCGATAACGCGCGCGGCGTTCGTGACCGGGAAGTGCCGGGACGGCGGCGATAATGCCAGGAAAGTACGCGGGTTAGATGACGATTTTATTTGTGTAGCAAAAAGACACCCTTTTTACTCGATTATTTCTTAGAGTGTACATGTATGCCACACGCGTTAAAGGGTCCGAAGACACGCGTGGGAGGATATTTACGTTGTTCATGTCATGGCCAGAGAGTCATATTTTCAAACTCTCTTACCCTCCTATACAAATTTCGGTCTACATCAAGTTAACGAGGCCATCACGAAAGCACCCAGACGTAGGAGATGAGTTTCACCTCGGTCGTAGTAATTCTTAATTCTGGACCTGTTCTAAAGACAAAGTGCGTGACGTGCCGCGAATGTGCAGTGATCAAGACACTTTATAGACGACACAAACAAGTGATTGAGTGGGCCTACATGAGGTGTAGCACATAGGTTTCCACAATTATACTAGAGTGAACCTCAGCTAACCTCATGTTAGGGGTTTAGATGCGTTGCCTACGATGCAATTTTGCCGTTTGCTTTGTCTAAATGAATGACAATAATGAAGTCAATATGTGCGTCGTAACACCTGATTCCTCAGGAGCTCTCCGGGCGACGCTACTTTATGGCGATTAATGTGGCCGAATTCTCTCAGTTTCAGCTTACACCAGGGAACTTCTGTAGCGTGAGCTGCTGCTGTCTTTCTTCCTCAAAATAACAGACGGGGGCGTGTTTCCTTCCTAAGTTGTACAGCTATCATTTAGCACATAAGGCGTTAACACATAAACGATCTTTTGGCAGGCACTAAATACAACGCAACCAATCTGGCTATATAATCAAAGTTACCAGCGCAGCCCGGAGTCCCCCTGGTCGTACCTGCGTATATTGGAATAAGAATGACCTTTCGCATTCCTCGTATGATTTTTACAACAACTTCAAACTAAATGGACATTAGTGAGTATTTTTGGACACCTTCGTAATCAGGAATTTTTCATGAGAAAGTTTGGTTACATTGCACTGGTAGAAAGGACAGTGACACAGATGACGAAAGGAAAAATAAATGGTGGTGATTAAACTACAGTTGTCAAAACTATTTGACTCGAAAATTTTATCGTGCACTCATAAACGAGATTCCTGGGCCCTTTTATTGTTCTATGATGACTTACCCTACGGCGAACTCCGACTCTCCTTTATTAATGAGAACTAACAGACAATTATGCTAAGGAAAGTATCGGGAACTTTATTAGTAATAATTTTAATATAAATGCGAAGAAAGAAAAGTGGACGAAAAAGTAACTTGCCACCGGCAGAGACCGAACCTGCGACCTTCGAATAACGGGTCCGAAGCTCTAAGATCTGAGCTACGGCGGCCTTCATCCCCCCGTCCACTTTATAGGGTATATATATATATGCAATTAAACGCGAAAGTGTCAGTCAGCGCCGCCATTAGCCATGTTGGCTAGTGCAACATTCTGTTTTTGCCTTCTGCCGTCACGTAGCACGTGATGTTACTACAAGCTGGGAGCTGACCAACTGTCCCTCGCATACTACCTGCAGGCATCAAGTCTGCGAGAACGAGACCCTCGCAATGAATGAAAGAAAACAGTGTAATTTAACCCTTTCAGTCCCTGTGATTCCAATTGGAATCATAAATTATGTAGGTCAGTCAGCAAGCATCTGGTAAAGATAAAGCTTTGTTCTTCCTCAAGAGCCCGTATTTAGCATCTGCCCTACATGTGGTGTCAACATGGTACATATAATAAAGGCAGGTCACGTCTGAGCGAAGAAATTACAGAAGCGGTCGTGCTGCTCGCGCATTTCGCTGAGGCAGCGTCTTCTTTCACCGTGCAGAGATAGGGCATTAATTTTAGTTCTGTGTCGGGAATTTGAATTTTGGCTATTGGACAATATGCTATCCTATGTAAATAATATTTTATGTAGTAAATGAAGCAAAAATTATGGAATGATTATTAAATAATAATTATTTGTTAAATTAATTGACACGTTCATTACTCTTCTCTGAAAAGTGTGAGCGAATAGTTTTTTCAGTTTTTTTTTAGGACTACCACGGTTATGCTCATCTCAAAATGTAAGAGCTAGTTGCTTACATTGAAAATATTTAATTCGGGACTGAAAGGGTTAAAGGCTCGTTTTCTTTGTTAGACACAATATTAATCAGAACTAAGAGACAATGATGCCAAGGAAAGGATACGGGATGTTATTTGTAATAATTGTAATATAAATGGGAAGAAACAAAAGTGGACGGAGGGATGACCGCCCCCGGTATCGCAGTTGGTAGAGCATGGGACGCGTTATTCGAAGGTCCCAGGTTCGGTCCCTGTCGGCGGCACGTTATCTCTTTGTCCACTTGCCTTTCTTCACATTTATATTACAATTATTGCGAATCACATACCCTATATTTTTCTTGGCATCATTGTCTGTTAGTTCTCATTAACATTGTGTGTAACAAAGAAAACGAGCCCTTAAGTTACACTTCTTTCCGACGCTCCTTTACTAATTCATGTGAAATGTTGCAACTGCTGAGCTGATTTAAAATAGCATGTCACATTTAAGGGAGCAACCGCATTTTTTTAGGAGGAAGAAATTCCATTTTAAGCTGCACAGGTTTTCAGTTAGCCTTTAAACGCTCGTAAGGAACATCTTTCCCACCAAGTTTAAACGCATCTATCTCCAATACTCCCGAAGTCATCCACTCTGAGACGGTTGCTATATCTGAAATGGATGTTTGAGGATCAATTGGACAAATTTTTTAGCAACTCCAACGCAAGGCCCCTACAAGGTGCCTCAGTTTCCGCTGGACCCACCGACACTTTTCTCTTTGAGCGGGAGTTCGTCGCGTCGGTTTTCACCAGCTGCGATAATTCGTGGATGTATGTATTTCCCGCAGTGAGAAAGGTCTTTAAATGCCTTTACTGAGCGCCTAAAGTGTTGGGCTATTATCTGGTAAACTTTTAGATTCTAATTTAACGAGGAACTCAGGCTATTGACATTTGAATCGTAATTGTGCAGTGGGAATATACTTCCCTACGGGCCTTGCACGATGCCAATCCACAGGATGCGATTTTCTCTTTCCCTAAAAGAAAACGCGTTCGACAGTTGATGAAGCACTAGATTTGCACTGTTTCTTTACCTGATGATCTAAGCAACATTCGGGACAGCGAGGGGGATGATGACGACGACGAACCATTGTGCCTATTTGCTCGCTCGAATGGAGATGCAATACACATTGACCACACGACTGCAAAGCAAGGCGTTGCCTCCTGGGACAGTTTTTGAAGGGATACTGTTGATAATAAAAAGCAGCAACGCACGTGCCGTGAAGGCCTTCAAAGCTGACTGAAAAAACCTTGGTGTATGTACCAGACCAAATGCCGCTTTCACCTGTACTACATTTTCCTAGAGGACCATGAACCTACAAACGTTTCTGGTGCCGTTTAAGTGAACAAAATGACAAGAGGTGGAAGAGTGTTTGCTGTACGTGCTTTCAACAGTTCCCCCCACTGGTGCGGTTCTGCCAAAGGCCAATAGGGAAGTATATTCCCACCCTAATAGTTTTATTTTAGCGTTGTATAAGGCAAACTTTTGACATTGCATTGTGTTCTTTGGATAATAAATAGCGTTTTCAATGTATCTTCCACCAGTATTTACAATAGATACCTTATGGGCTTTTAAGGGTTAAGAAACGAGAGATTAAAGACATCTAACCGAAAAGCTCGTAATGTAGAACTGTAAATTGATATATAAATATTGTACATTACACCAAAAGGGAGAGTTGGACTAAATGGTTTAAGTTCATTTTGAAACAGCGCAAAAGACGAAAGAGTCTTTTGCGCTGACATGAAAATCTTCACAGAAGTTTTCTTCTGTGTCTTTCGTCTTTTGTGCTGTTTTAAAATGTACATTAGACTTCTAAGACTGTCTCAGGCACCCGACCTATAGTACAGATGTGATGAAATGGGGCTCTTTGGTGCATGTTAACTTATCGGAACAAACTTCAGCTCTTCCAAGAGCAGCTCGGCCAACTGTTCATACGAGGATGCAACGATGCAACGTGTTCATATGAGGGAAATATCAGCAGATGGATGCTGTACAGCCACTGGACACCATGAAGTGCTGGCTTGTCTGTTTGTTTGTTTGTTGTTGTTGTTGTTGTTGTTGTTGTTTTGTTTTGTTTTCTTAACGGAGTCACTAGACTTTCCGCTTGAAAATTTAGGCACGACTAGAAACTAGGTCACAACTAAGGCTGTACAGGCAGACAACAATGTGGACAATGGAAAATTTATACTCTGCGGATCGATTCCAAAGTCAGTATTGTATGTCACACTATCGACTCAGCAAGTTTAAACTAATCAGCAGCTTCTTGTTTTTAAATGTATTGAACAGGTCTGTTCAAAGCGCTACTCAACTCTACAGCTCGCCACCTGTGCAGTAAAAAAGATAACTCTGGTGTGCTCACTCGTTCGCTATAAAGTTCTGACGCGCAGCAGATCGCGCATAGATTCTGAGGGACCTTCTTCAATATGGTGAACTGCTTTCTACGTATTTTCAATTACATATTCGCTCTACATTTATATTTGGCAGCACAATCACTGTCTTTTTGCCTGACCATGCATATAATTACGCATCTCTCGTGTATTTAATCGCGATCTTTTTTTTTGTTTTATGTGGTCTGAATTTCTCTGCGACTCTATTTTTTTCTATATTATTTAGGTTATCAAACTGTGCAGCAAGCGCCTTCGCTTTGTATAGTTTACGCGCTTTGTTTCGACGTACCCTGTGTCCTGTGCGCTCAATCTCTTTCAACTAGGTAGAATAGTTAAGCGAGTAAGCTTTGGAGGAATAAAGGTGTTTTTGCGCCAAGGCATACCCACTTCGTGGAAATGTATTTATATAATATTGACATTTTTATTCATCGGATACTACCAGCTTGTATTCAAGCCTCGAGCTCGAGTGCGTGGAAGAATTCGGTATAGTCAGTTCGGAACTCACAGTCTGTGCGCTTACAGGGAACTGCGCAAGTGATGTTACGTTTCTTTTTTTCCCATGGAACTCAGAATTTGGTTGTAATTGCTATTCTTGCATATTTCAGTCATTATCATGAGACTACGCATGCGACACTACATGATATGAGCAGGACAGGAGTGATGGAGGTAAACTATGAAAGAGGTGAGACAATATTTTATTTCAGATATGATCGCTTGAACCACCTGTGCAAGGGCTCTCGTAACGGGACTATAAAATCAGGGCGAAATTCATATGCAGGAGAGTTCGCAACCCTTGATAACCGGAATATATTCGGACCCCTCACTGACCTTTATTAGTTAACAGGAAAGATGTCTTTTTGGTGAACATAACTAAGTACATGAGAAACAATGAGATGTACGCTAATGTTCGCGCTGTAGAGAGAGAATTGTAAACGGTAGGCAGGGAGGTTAACCAGGTAGCACCCAGGGTGGCTATCCTACGCGGGGGGAAGGGGGAAAGAGGAGGAAAAGAATAGAGAAGAGAGGAAGGCATAGAGAGCGCAAAGTATTACGCTTGTACGCATAGCAGAGTACACCACGCATACTAAGAAGCTCATAAATTTGCGATTCACGCTGTAAATTTAGCGAGGAGGAACAACACAACTTGCATATGCTAGTTAGTGAAAGCCCAGGTGTTTAAAATTAATTAATTAAAAACAATTTTTGTCCTTCAGCCCAGTGATGCCACACCGGCCTCTACGAAGTTTGCGTATTTGAATCTATATCGGGGTCGGACGCCGCTGCGAGCACTACCGCAGGTTCGATGCTAGCTGTGTCGGTCTAAGTGGCCTTGCCCCCCAAAGCATATCTTGTTTTGTCGGGAAAACGAGTCAGAGGAGTGTGACGGTGCGTCTACTCAGCTTCGCCATGGTTCTGCAGTCGATTTGAACGAGTTTTGGCAAGACGCGCGTATAAAAAAACGTGCACTCTGTGCGCTATCCTGCACTGGCATATGACGTGCAGCGGTGAGTTTACGACACTTCGCTAAAACTGTTGAATACAACCTATAAAGGTGCAACATCGCAGCGAACTAAGAAACCAAATGGGTCTTCAGCCTCTTTGAGCGACAAAGGCACTGCCTGGGTGCTTTGCACCGCACCCCACTACCTACGCTGCGCAAAAATAAATAAATAAATAAATAAATAAATAAATAAATAAATAAATAAAACACGAATCTGAAACTGTAGAAAAAGATTCGTCGACAGTTCAATAGCTAACACTATCCAATCCGAAGCATGTACTTCCCATCATTCCCATGGTACCATGGTGGTACAATGATCGCAACGCCAGTAAATTTCCTCTCCAGGTTATTCTATGAAACTCGATGGTTTAACCCCTGCATCGCCAGAAGTAGTTTCTCGCTGCGCACTGATTTCGACCACATTCTTCTATATTTAGCACCACTAGCGTTATCCTGGGGGGGGGGGGGGGGGAGGGGGAGGGTTGGAAGGGGGTTGCGTTTCTTCACTCCCCCCCTCCCCTCCCCCCGAAATTTCAGAGCGCATCTCTTAGGCACCCGTTACTGGGTTGCCACCGTTAAAGTTTACTGGAACGGTTATAGTACACTCTACCGCCGCCGGCATAGCCGATCGAGCGAACGAGGACGAAAGAGAGCGAACGCACAGTCTCTCGATATCACGAGCCACTGGCCTCTAACCTCGCTTTCTTCAACCGTCATGTACGCTGGCCGCTGAGTCGGATCTCGGGCGAATGCAGGGCCTGTCCGTGTACTGCTGCTGGTTTCTCTTGTCGTGGGGCTGTCGGCGTTTCGCTTGGATCGCGACATCTGCAGTGCGCAAAGTGATGCACTTAGTACTCGAGCGTTCCCAGTTTCCGTTGGCAATGTGTAACGAATGTTACGTTGCTGCAACTGCGGATAGCAAAAACTTCAAACGCAGTTGGCGTTGCTCCAACACGAAGCTGCGCTCATAATTCGCAATTAGGAAAGTATCGTAATTGAATTTCGTATCTCTATATACTCGTATACACGCACACCTACAAACCCACACACAAACGTACATAAATGGTGGGCGAAAAGCGCCGAAAAAAATTCTGGCTACTTCCCTGTTAATTACAATCTAAGAAAAGGGTATCTAATCTACACAAAGTTGTCGCGCGAACAGACGTCTTGTCAAACTTAAAAAATTACACCATCTCTGAAGCAGCGGGCGCTAACGCTTACACTGGCGGGGCGTTGACGCTGGCGCTCATCGCAGCGTTGAGCAGGAGAGAAAACTGGGAGGCGCAAAGCACGCAGTGATGGAGCGGTGTTTCCTACTGGAACATGTCAATCGCTGCTAATGGGCAATGAGAGACAGATGACTCCGACTGGACACAGAGACCCGCAGTCCGCTTTTAGTTAACGCGCACGCTGCGAATGTTTATTGTTCAACAATGCACCGGAGAAATCTCCCACCGGCACCACCTTGCAGATCGAAATCCATTGCCATATATACGGAGTGGCCAGTGAACGGTTGTGCAGCGCGAGCAGTCGGTTTTTTCAACCAAGAAACTCGCTAGCAGACGCTGCCTGCGTCGGCGTCGAGGCGAGAGAGGGGGAGCGTAGGAGAGGAGAGAGAGGAGGGGACGCGCATGCGCAGTGGGAGTGTGGACGCCGCAGGCAGGGATGCCTAGAGGAGAGAGGGGGAAGCGTAGGAGAGGAGAGATAGGGGGGACGCGCATGCGCAGTGGGAGTGTGGACGCCGCAGGGAATTCAAATTTGCACTTCATTCGAACGAATCAATTAGCGGGCATAGGTAACATGACAATTATTTTTGTCTCTCTAGCAACTCGCGCCATCTGCAAGCACTTTGTGTGCAATTACTCCGCAGAGAACGTGAAAAAAAAAGAATTTCAGTGGCTGTTAATGTTTCTTGTTTCTTGAATAAGATTCAGAAAAATTGGGGCAGACAGCGAACTATCTCTGTACTTTTTTTTTTCAATGTGAATTAGCCTGAATAACGGCATTATAAAGCAAATCTAGGAATTTTTTATTGCAATCTAGGGTATTTTCGGGGGTCAATCTAGGGATAAAAGATTGACTTTGGTTGGCATCACTGAGCCTCACCCTCATGGTGCTTCGCCCCTGAAAAGGGGTATGATATAACTAAAAAGGCCGTAGAGAACCTGCCGTTGGCCTTATTTCTCTAAAGTGCATCATTGTAATCTTAGTTTTAATAAGGTCGTGTGCAGCACCTGTTAATGTCACCCATATTAGTTGTTTACGGGTGTGTTTCTTGTATACTGCAGAAGGAGAACAGCCCAAACACGTCTACTACACCTTGGATCATTGGTATCCCAATGAGAAATGTTTTATTCTCACACGAAACATTAACGGTATGTATTCTAAGCTTGGCTTCCATTTCTGGAGGTAAGCCGTAGACAAGGCTCGGAGAGTATATACTTATATCTCCAGTTTTTCCGAGGGAATGCACACCGATATTGATACAGCACGAAACTTTTTTAGAAGAGCACCAAGTTGGGCTACTTGGTTAATGTTCATTCTTGACAAGTTTAACTGCTCTAAAACATACAAGGACACAGAGAAAGTAAAGGACAGCACGTGCGCAGACTCACAACTAAAGCTTTAGTGAGTAAAGAATGACATATATACAGTGAACATGAATAGAGAGAATGAGCTCATTGGCAAAAGAAATGGTCACGTTAACGCTTCAAACCCTGTGTCATAATCTAGCATCTAGATACAGCACTTCACAGTCAGCAAGTAGCACCGATGAATCGCTGACACGACCACTTGTTTTGTTAATCCCATAGGTCTCGTAGAGCTCTCGTGTGTTGGGGTCTTTATGGTGATACAAAACCTTAGTTCATTCCAGAAGTGGGTGGCTCTGCTGTTCTTTACTTTCTCTGTGTCCTTGTATGTTTTAGCGCAGTTAAACTGTTCAAGAAAGAAGCTTTGTGTCACCTATGGTCTCGTTTAGAGCAAAACATAGGCGTACATGCGCTATTACCGCACTCGCAGTACCAGCAGGTAACTCGGTCACTTGCGTTGATATACCGTTGAATAAGCGGTAATATATTTGCGCTACAAACGCGAGATTAAATTTTGGCAATTAAGTGCGGGAAGGGGAGAAACACACATGACTTGCAGCTGTAATGTACAACTAAAAAGTAGACCGGCGTAATTTTTTTTGTTTTTTAAATGTTGAGGGATTAATAGCTTAGGTATGAAGGATAAAAGCATAAGCGTGCGCAGGGTTCCCCTTCAGGGGGGGGCGAAGGTTCGATGCAGCGCCCCCCTCCCCTATTAAGCCAATGTATAGGGCCGACTTTGCGCCCCCCCTTCTTAGGTAACTTGGGGGGGCGGCCGCCCCCCTCTGCCCCCCCCTCGTGCGCACGCCTATGGATAAAAGTACTGCGTACTTGACGACCTCTGTGATATGTGCCACAACACAAACATAAAATGTGATCTAACAGACAATGATGCCAAGGAAAGTACAGCCTAGTGAGACCCAGCATGCAATATATTGCACACTCGTTCTTAGCGTCAGTGCCACGCTGCAACTTCTGCATTTGCGAAACCGTCTTCTATAATGAATCCAAAGCCATGTGCTGCCATCTGGCCGAAAATGAGAGAGGTCGACTGAGCGACGAGCTTGGCGGGCACGTTCGAAGATGGCGTTGATTCCGTCGAGCACGTTTTTACTTGACGCGGCCAATTAAGTGGCCTCTACTTATTTACCGCTTATCTAAATGTTCGTGGTTTGGTAGTAGAATGATTCTGGAATGTGCACGGATAATTATGAGCACAGTTGCTCTGGAGGCAAGCGCGTAACTCCTCTATGATTTCGGTGCATTGTTTTGTGTGCAATGTATTGCACACTGGGACTGAGTGCTGCTGGCGCTGCCGCTCTGGATGCGCGAGCTTGTGCTAGCGCGTGCACTCACGTGTGCACTGGCACGGCAAAGCACCGAGTCAACCCCCAGCGTTGTATTGACCGACCACAGTGATACCGCCAGCATCGGCCATCAGAGACATTGGCGGTGGCTCGCTCATTCACAGTCATGGCCGAGTGTGATGACGATGAACGGCAGCGTAGCTTGGGCCCTCGTGCACGGCTAGCACGAAAAAGAGGAGAATGAAGTCTGAATAACAACAGCCGGCCCAGGAGCTGGCATTGTCTCTTGTTTCTCTTACAGTGTATATATGTATACACGAACAGACTTATGTGTCACTAATGCGCTGCGCCGAATCGGGCAAGTATGCGCAACAACTGTTAAAGTCAGGCTTGTCAGCACCTCAGTGGTGGACATTTATTACCGACAAACGGTAACGACGTGCCTAGCTTTGGAAATAATTTGCTGGTGCCAATCAGTTCGGAATGCTAAATATACGCTGCCAGCTTCCTAACACAAATCAGGCCAACCTACACGCATACGTGTGAGATACACCTGTCTCACTGTTTATTATTTTTCTTTTTATTGCATTAAACTACTGATAAGTTATTTAGTTGTATTTGGCTCATACCTTTGCCGAGCCAGACACTCACATAGTACCGGCTGATCTAATTTTTAGTCAGGTGATCTGTGTGAACGAAACTTGTTAAAAAGTACCCGCGCCGCCAAAGCCATCAGCCAGCGTACTGGCTGGAATAAACCTAGCTACTCTTTTCAAATAGTTTTAAACCGGCCTTTTTGCTTAAGAAAAAAAATGCGGCATGCTGGAAAAACAAATGAGCGATATAGCTTTCTTCTGGGACGGCAGTCGCAGGTGAAAAGAGTTAAATCGCATATGTAAAGAGCTGCTTTACGGTGACCTTGAGAGTGATCTTGTCGTCCGCATATGCGTAACTGCACCCCTTCGCTGTATCATTTTGTTGGTGCTTCATGTACACCGCTGCAATCAAACCGTGTTATGGCTATCTTCCAAAATAAACCAAAAGGGTGAGCAGTGCCCAAAATTGTGTCAGCCGCGTGGTGTGGTTCATCGCGCAGGAATGGCCTTTCCGTATATGCGTATATGGTTGCCAAAATCAACGATGATTTCGTATTTGGCATGATCTTACCTTCAGGGCGTTCACTTGGTGAAAAACGTAAGTGAATTTATTGTGTTTCAGGCTACTACGCATGTGATCTCTATTTGTGGGAAGAGAGTTTGAAAGGTGGCCACGCAACCTGTGATGCAAGGTACCGAGGGATTTGCGGCAAAGGACCACAAGTTTTCTCGAAAGATGAGTGTATGTAGAGCAAAAGAAACAGAATGAGAGCGCTGTATTCAGTTCTTATCTACAAGGCGGCAAGAAATGGATGCTTCGCATTGTTCCAATGATTAATACAAATAAAACATTCCTACAATGGACGCAAAGATAACCTACGTCTTTTATGTCACACAGCTCATAATTATGCGGCACATTCACATTATCAACTACTTCATTACAATATGCATGCTGTGGCACTGAACGTGAAAGCTCTAGGAAAGGCGGACTAGTGATTCGACTGCCTTTCAGCGACGATTGCGTACACGAGCAAGCGTGCGCTGGCGTTCCAAACGTGCTGAGTACTCGGCGTACATGGCGGCAAAGCAAAACTTCCCGTTTCCACCACTTGCTATACTATATTGTACACGGGTATGCTCTGCTTTAACCTCTGCCTCCTCCTTTCCTTTCTCCTCACCCTCACACCTCTCTTCTTCACCCTCATTTCTCCCTTCCCACCTCTTGCTGTCCTGTACTATAAGCGGCTATGATATGGCCGAGTCTCCCTCTCCTCACGTAATTCACCCTCAGCCTTCAGTCCTCTCCATCCGCACTTTCATTTCCACCACGTTGCTATAATATCCTATACATGTCCTCCGACCCTTCCTTCCCCTTTCCCAGGCCGTTGCTATACTGCGCTATACATTTGCACTCACCCTCACTTCCCTTACCCACCCCTTGCTATACTGTAGAACACGCGGCTATGCTGTGCCCTAGAATCCTCCTCCTCCTTTCCATGCTCCTCACCCTCACAGCTTTCATCCTCACACCACTTATCTTTCCCACCCCCTTGCTATACTGTACTATACAAGGCTTTGCTAAGCTCTGACCTCTCCTCATGCTTTCACTCCTCCTCACCCTCATTTCTCTTTTCCTCTTTTGATTTACTAAACTACAGATGGCTATGCTCTACGACTCTGACTGCGCTATGCTGTACCTCCTGCCCTCCTCATTTTTATCGTTGTCTCCCTCTCACGACTCCCCCTCACCTTCACTTCACTTTCCCACCCCCCTTGCTACATTTACCGTACTATCTGCGTCAAATGAAACTGGAACAGTGGCACGCATTCGCACTTGTATGGTGCGCGCCATCTACTTATCGCCATTGAGAGGCGCGCATATGCCCAGTGCTGCGAAACCGTATGCGCGCGACTGTCACTGGTGATGACTGGGGGGCGTACACTATACCATTGCGAATGCTTGCCACTGTTCGGGTTTCATTTGAAGCCGAGAGTAC
>JALIZH010030031.1:0-13620 GCA_030522465.1 Rhipicephalus appendiculatus
ACCTGCAGAAATCTGTAGACCGCATAATGAGGAGTATTATCCCTTCATTTTGCTATTCACTTGCAAAATACTGTAAACTCTGCCTAAGAAATAACAAAGTGTACGCTTCCACGAACTGGAGGTCAGGTTAGGGACCGTAATATTGAGCTTTCAGCTGGCGTGCCATTATCCCCGCTGGGTGACGCTTTTCTTTGCTCTAAAGAATAAAAATGAGAAGAGAAATAAACGCAACGCCAGTGTTGTTAGAAAAACGAATTTAAATAATATTCAGAGCGCAAGAACTGCGACATGCAACAACGAGAGTTACCTATATCAGCCGGTGCTTTCCACGATATCAGCTTTGTTCGGGAGCGCCAATAACTGAGAACGTTGTGTTATCGTAATTGAAAGTCACCAAACATTTTTTAAATGCGAATGCATTTCTTAGTCGGGCTATGTCAGGCATCCGGCGTTGGCGTTGTCCGGCGTTGTCCGCGGGGAGGAGGACAAGTTGAGGAGGTGTCCGCGCGCCGGCAGGTGTTATCTCCGCTCTCACTCCCTCTACCGTGCCCTCTCCCATAGCAACAGCTGCGGGCGCGCGCGCTTATCCTCGCCCCTAGCAACCGCAGCAGGTGGTGCGGGCGGAGTAGCGGAGAGTGAGTGGAGAGGAGGAGCGCGCTCTGGTGTGTGAGGGCGCTCGCATCGCGGGAGCTCGGCGGGGCTCCCGCGATAAAAAAAATAACAAAAAAAAACAGGCGCGGCGCCGTGCTCCCGACCGGGCTGCAGAAATTAGGCGCCTTTTCCTTCTTCGAACCACAACCACCATATATAAATGGAGTGAAGCGCGCGCGAAATGCATTCGCATTTCCTCACGATTCCCTTCGGGGGAGGTGGGGGGCATTTTTTTTCTTTCCGTTGCGATCTTTGAATGTAAGGTACAGTCAAAAAAAAAAAAAAAGCTTTGGCTATTTTGTTTTAGCTTTTCTCTCTGAAGCATAGGTGAAGCACATTGAAAGACAGAAAAAAAAAGAAAGAACCGATTTCAAAGAGCGATAAGGAGCTTACATTCGTCTTTTCCCATACGCGCTGCATATGTAGTGCCAATTATAAGCCATCGTCGAGTTCAATCCCAAAAAGCAACAGCCAGACAAGCGTGTGCGTACGCTACAATAAAAGAAGGAACGTTAGCGTGTTAAGACGCCGTGGTTCACACGGCAGCCACTGGCCGTGCAGTGGTCAGCACACGCCCTTTGATCAATGCACGGCGCATGGCCAGGATGGTCGACTAGCACGAAAGCGCTAATGCGTTGCGTTCACCAGCAACGCACTTCTTGACGGAGTTGATGCTGTTTTTGCCGCCGCCTGCCACATGTTCCTCTCCTTTCTTCTGCTTTTGTCGCATGTCGTTAGCCCACGCGACCGCGAATCATTTATGTATGGATGATCTTTCAACACGCCAGGCCTGCGCACAGAGACTTCCCACGTTTACAAAGCCACGCCCAAGGGCCACATCACTCCATAGACGAAGAAAGGTCACCTTGGACGCTCGCTCGCAGGGCTGTCAGGATACGATCAAAGTTGACAGGAAACGATAAACGTTGAAGCTATATCACATCGAAGCTTAAAGGGCTAAAGAGCAGGAAGATGTTCGTGAGCGATTTGGGAGCATTACATGTATATACATAACTGGGTCGAAGTAAACGCTGTTTTTTAGGATTGAAGCTCCTTAGGCTAGCAACATGTCCGTTGTCGCCGTCATCGTAGCTCCCCGTCGCACCAAAATACAGGTGTTACATATACCGTACATAGAGCGTTCATAGCGCCCATATAGGTTTAAAATAGACCGTACTCTGTCCGTGCATGTCTCTCCGTCCGTCCGTCCGTCCATACTTAATGGTACTTAATTTAATGGCAGTTTTATTAACGGGTTAATTATAGTGGTGTAACGTTGCAAAGCCTGTCAAACGGGCACAGGTGATCGCATGAATTGAATTGAATTGAGTTTATTTGCAACAAGGTGGCGAGGATGACCAGACAAAAAAAATTAGGGGACCTTTAAGCTTCGCCTTTAAGAGTTGAACGCGATATCGATATCTTGTTCCTAGTGCGTACTTCAATCACTTTGTACATACTACGTAAAGGGTAGCATGCTTTAAACCACGAGCAATTATGAGCGGGAAATGTTTTCGAACTTGCTATGCACCCACTACGTGGTCTTAAGGGAATACGCGCAGTAACGTGGGTACCTTTTGTAATGGGTGGCCTGCTTTGAACCACGATGTCATCATGATATTCACATGTTCTGACGCCCGATGGCAATGTTCGCTTGTACGAGGCAATATTACTGCGATATTACATATTGTATTGTGACGCCTGTATACAGGACACGTGTGTTCGTAAAGCATGAAAGTTATTTTCACTGCATTTCCAAGCAGAGGAAGTTATTTTCAATGTAATCCCAAGCAGAAGCGTGGCTGTGGGGTAGAACACCTGCTTGCCACGCAGGCGGCCTGGGTTCGATCCTCATTCGGACCAGGAAATTTTATTTATTTTAGTTGCATCTTTCTCGATTTTTCGGTCACAGACAAGATGATTTTTCGCTCACAACCAACGACGCCGACACCGACAAAGACGCCGACGCCGGAATTGCTGCGAAACGTGCTCTTTAACGCTATCGCGTTAAAAGCTGCAATGAGCAACTTGAGGGTGACCTGGCCACCTCATACACTGGGGAGCTTCACAGCGGTCAAACGGAAGCACATGGTATACATAACGTATGAACTAACGAAGACAGTAAACAACCATGGTCAGAATTAATAAACAAGGTTATTGTTTAAACATTTCAAAGAAAGAGAAACGAAAATAGACGTAGTGATGAAGACAGAGAAGTTTCTTTTAATGAGATGTAGCTTTTCGTCACACCATGATTACGTAAATATATGCTGTTGAATATTTTTCATGACGATTTATACGAAATTTTCTTTCCCAACGCAGATAAATCCTTTTCCCAAAGTGCCTGCTATCGACGACGATGGCTTGGTTGTTTACGAAAGTCTTAAACACTTCGTAGCGCAGGGAAAAACAGACACAAAGAAACGACACCAGACAGCATACGAGCGCTATGTTGCGCTCGTATGTTGTGTGGTGTCGTTTCTTTGTGTCTGTTTTTCCCTGCGCTACGAAGTGTTTAAGATGACCAACCAACAGGCCCAATTCACCACAATTCTGATGTTTACGAAAGGTAACTCGTCGAAAAAAGTGAAATATTTTTCCCTGGGGGGGACTAATATTACTTTAAGTTTTCTGCCTGTTTTATACTGTGAGAGAGAGAGAGAAAGAAAAGTTTAGTGAAAGGTAGGGAGGTTAACCAGGAGGAAATTTCCGGTTTGCTACCCTGCACTGGGGAAGGGGTAAGGGGGGGATAGAAAGGTAAGGAGGGAAAAAGAAAAGGGGAAGTGATGAAAAAAAAAAGGGGGGAAAGAAAACGCGCACACACTCAAGCACGGGAGTGTCATAGTCGTTTGGCAAGTCCGGTTGACCGCAGAAACCTCAGCAGCGCCTTCGTCGCTTTCTGGTTTAAAGCTCGAATGTTCCTGTACTCCAAAATTGACTGCTCGGAAAGCGGCCGATCATCGAGCCTTGCTAACGTTGCCGAAAGTTGTTGCCTCTGGGAGCTGTAATGAGGACAATCGCATAGGACGTGTGAAATGGTTTCCTCGCTGCCACAGTGATCATACGCAGCGCTGTCTGCCATTCTGATTCGGTAAGCAAAGCTGTTGGTGAATGACACTCCAAGCCACAGGCGGCAGAGGGCTGTTGTTTCGGATCGGGATAGTCCGGATGGAATTTGTAGTTGAAGGGACGGATCCAGTCGGTGAAGGCGGGTATGCAGCAAACCAGTCGTGTTCCACATTGAATGTGTTATATCACGTGCGAGTGAGAGGATCTTTGATGCTGCATCGTTTCTTGATAAAGGAATGGCTTCCTGCACGCCCCTTTCATGAGCATTCCTGGCAGAATTATCGGCATGCTCGTTGCCGTCGATGCCACAGTGCCCTGGAAGCCACTGAAAAATGATGTCATGCCCTTTGTCTTTCAATTGCTGATATGTTTCTCTTATTTCCAATACCAGTTGGTCTTGTGCACCACGACGCAAAGCTGACGACAGACACTGCAGGGCTGACTTGGAGTCAGTGAATATGCCCCATTTTAGTGGTGACTCTAGTTGTATCCGTCGAAGTGCGCTGCGGAGTGCCGCAAGCTCTACAGCAGTCGATGTAGTCCTATGAGACGTTTTGAAATGGTACGTTTCGACTTTTGCTGGGAAGTTAACGGCTCCTGCAGATCCCTCAGCAGTCGTCGAGCCATCGGTGTAAAGTTTGACATGGTCTTGGTATTCGTCATGCAGCATCAGCAGAGATAGCTGCTTTAAAGCTGGCGACGAGAGCGCCGCCTTCTTACGTATCCCTGGCACTGTTAGACGAAGTTTAGGCTGATCCAGGCACCAAGGAGGTGTCAGGATTCTTTCAGCAGGCGTGTAGTCTCTTGGAAGGCACTCTCGGGGAGCCGAAATCGTCTTGCAAAAGGAGGCACAGGGCCGGTCTTCCGGAAGCGAGGCTAGGTGGTGGGCAGGGGCGCGAGCAAGGTGTCTAATGTGGGCTCTCAGCACCTCCAAGGTTATTTGAATGCTGGCAGGATGGTCTTTTGCAATGGCAATGGTCCCCGCTGTTGACGTGCAGCGTGGCAGCCCGAGACAAACTCTGAGTGCCTGTCCCTGAGTACTTTCTATTGTATGTATGTTGCTTTTGCATGTGTTCGTCAGTACCGGTAGACTGTATCGCAGGTAACCTAGAAATAGAGTCCGGTATAATTGCAGCATACCGTGCACCGATGTACCCCACGTTTTTCCTCCGAGGAATTTGAAAAGATGTGCGATGGCTGTCAGGCGCTTCTTAAGACCGGCATGATGCATTGTCAACTAGCGAGTACCAAGACGGCTGCTCTCGTACCAACCCACGGAATGCTGCCAGTCCTTGTAATCAACGCACCGGAGATAACAGCAGTTGACTCGCTGACCGTTTAAATTTTCGTTAACGCATGAGTGACGCATCCAAACATATGGTCCGTGTGACCTGCTCTTCTAGGCAACGTATAATCCTCGTTTCATAGCATCAGACCTCACTCCATGACTCTCTGAGACATTCCATCTTCAGTAACGCACCAGCGACATAAAAAAACGAGTGCGCATGAGGCATCAGCATTTCTATATAGTTCGATAACTTCAAAAACAAAAAAAAGAGGCGCCAATAAAAAAAGAAAGAAAAAACTAACATGTGCTCCTTACCTGTGAAAACTGGTAAATCTGTAATATTTGAGATATGAAACCCCGCTGGAGGCATCACTGGGAAAATTATGCCAGATTACTGTGCGCCTAGCTTTAGAATCGAATAAAGGATAATCGATTAATTTTTGTCATCGAACGTTCACACACATACGCACTACGAAGTTGATAAAATAACTATATATATGGCAGCGCACTTTTGCTATGACACGTTTAGAACATACACGTCGGTTTTTCGGAAGCCCGCAATATGGTTAACGGTTAAAGCAAACAGATTTCATGCTTTCTGGGTGAGGCTCCGGGCCACAGCTGATTATTATATGCACAACACTGCGTAAACTAGAATCTGTGTGATAAAATATATATGGTGAGGAAGATATATTTTAGACGGCCTATGCATACAATATACCACAGCTCACGCAGCGCAATCGTAGCTTTCTTGCGGACAACGTATGACTTTAATAGTAATGTGATGTAGCTAAAATACAGTTCACTTGTTCGTTTGTGTGCGTATGTTTGAAAAACGTAGATTTCACAAAAAACTCACAAAATTTTCAAGTATCGTAAGCTCGGCGGGACGGTTTCATATAAACAATTCAATTTTTGGCGTTGCGTGTGCCGAACATTTTCGACAGCATTTGCCCGAACGTGGCCGAAAACTTCGTTGACGGCAGTTCCGAGAAGACCGTACACGTGACTCTGAAAATTTGCTTTCCTTGAGATTATGAATACTGCTTTCACGTGCACTTGCTTCGAACAATTTTGGATGCTTGCAGCAGGTGGTGAATATTTTGCAACAAGGGTGCTCGTTTCTTTCGCTTTGACAAAGATAGGTCCCCCGATCGAAACGTCGGCCAGCCTGTCTGAGGCACTTTCTCCTGTTCCTTCTGCTACTCCCATTTCGCTTTTCCAAGAATTTGCCTAATATTAACCTAATGAGATGCCGCCGATCTCGCGGCTTTACCTCATTAAGGGCCGCGGCAAAAACAGCTCAACAAAGTTACAGATAGCAGCAGAGGCACGGAGTGGACACCGCTAAATTTATTTAGTCGTCAACTTCCTCACTAAGTCTACCACGTCGTCTCAAGCCCTTCAGTGTGCAAACTTATCTGAGTTCACAAAGTAGTGCGAAATAGAAAAAGTTAAGACGTCTGAGAAATCAAGTACAGTAGGTTGATACCGCCTTCAACCGCCATTGCGAAATGCGTTTCATTCGGTTTAAAGCTGCGCAAAACGTTGACGCTCACGTACGCAGTTTCTGACATAAATAGAACATTTACAGGTGCGCACGCTTGCCTCTCCTGCTGCGAAAACAAGTGCGAGTTCGTGTATATTTTATATAGTTTTTCAAAACACGCCAGAGCGGAAATGAGCTCGTATTCACAGCGCATATGGAGAGCATACTGCGTTGAAACTCGTTGCTTTGTGTTTGCCCTTAATCTCATAAAGGAGGAAGCTGTGCGCTTTGTCCTTAACGTTCAAATGGGAACGAATACTACATCGGATCCCCGACACGAGCATGAATAGCTAGGCTCGTAGGACCCGAAAATGCGTCGGAAATTGTCACCAATGGAATAGGCATGATTTACATTTCTGAATCTTCTCCTCGTATCCTCTTTATTTATCTTGAACAAGCGAAGTTCTTATGTTTGCTACAATACCAAATTATTTTGGACCTAATGGTCCGGGTTGCTGTTGGGTCAACTTGAAAAGGAGCCAGAACTCAATCTAAAGGTAGCCAATGTAGCCCTTTCACTTAATTTTATCGCCACATATGAAGCCAAATAGCACAGAAAGTGTTTCATGGGTCGAGTTTTTATTATGGGACAGTAAATTATATCATTTTGAGTAAGCAGGACCACATAGTAGGAACACAGTATTCTGCCTCATGTTTCGTCTTCACGCCCCACATATGTTGCGAGTAAGGAAATAAATCATTCGCAATCAATTCAGTGCGCCTGCATATACGAAGGGGTTTTCCAATGAAAAGGTAGGAAACGATACTGTGGGTATAAATGAAGGCTTTATTAAAAAAAAAAACGCCAGGCCTGAGCGGAAAGCGCAGCACAGTCACCGCGAGAGCTGGAAAAGCGCCACTTCTACAACCCGTTGCAAACTCTCGTGGGGCTACTAATACAAGTACTTGCAAGGTACCCACTACTCCATTGATCTTCTTTATTGTAGAAAACTGATTACAAGGGCTCCGTTATTCAGATTTAAGGTTTGACAATTTTCCGTAGTTACCCTACTTTTTCTGTCATGAGTGCCACAGCATGCACACTGGTGTTGAAAAAATGCCCAATAAATGCGGGAAAGACGGGCAAAAGGAGAATTTCTCGGCAAACATACGTCGGCAGGCCCATTCCTGTGTCGAGTCAGGCTCAGATCGAGCCGTGAGTCTGTGTGTGAGAGAGCCCGGGTGAGTAACATGTTGTTCAGACTCCGTCCGAGACAATCCAGTTGAGAAAAGTTTTAGTGAGTCGGAGTCCGAGTAAGCCGTAACCGCAAAATATATTTCGCGATTGAGTCTGAATGTCCTCCACTTTCTTCGTCGACCTATGAATTTTAGCAGTGCAACCAGTCCTTTATTTTTTGTCGGTTCACAATTTACGCTCACGTCCACTCAAACGTACTCCAATGCACTAGCATTCATACGCCAGCTCAATATTGGTTGATCAGAGGCTTGGGTTATAGTGGGTTGTGGCGAGGCGCCCTGACTTCCCCCCTCCCCCCTCCCCCACAGACTCCGACGCAGGAAGTTCTTGATAAAAATATCTCGTGTGCGTCGTTTCTTTCAATAAAAATGCCTTCACTGGATTGCAATCACTGATAACTCCTGTTTCAAAGTCCACAAGGTAATACGCAGAGCTCCGATTCTGTGAGATATTGGTGTGAAAGAGCCTTGACAGCAGTGCCATAGTCGAACAAGCTAATTATACGCCAACTGGCCCGTGACTTGACTGACTCAGACTCACTCGTGATCCTGAGCCTCAGTGAGTCCAGGTCAGTAATATTTTCATGAGCCTAGCGTGAGTGAGTCATGTTCAGAAAATTTTGAATGAGTCAGATTCCGAGTGAGTCTAGTTGAGGAAACTTTTGCGTTTTTGAGTCCCTTTCAGTCCTGAGCGCAAAATATGTTTCGTGATTGAGTCTCAATGACCTCCCCTTTTTTTTCTTCGACCTGTTTCGCACATTACGATTGGCAACTTAAAAGGTTCAAATACATTGCGATGTTCGCTTTGCCACGGGCGGGTTTTATTGCGACAGATACACTCGAGGCCGCAGGAAAGAAGATAGTGTACCTCGGATGATATTTGATGGCCTGTAAAGTCGATCTCGGATGCGGCGAAAATACACCTGGTCGCGCGACCTCCGGTATTGTTCACCGCACAGAGGAGGACACCAAAGTACATTTTTAATATTTATCCTTTGCCTCATTTTCGATCAGAATAAACATATGTTCTTCTTTTTGTGGCATCCGACTCTCGCCCTTCCGCCCGCTCACAATAAAATTCTAAAAACTCCGCACTACGAATGTCATAGAACTTTTGTTTGCCGAGTATCCATACTCGAAGCATGTGCGCGTGGCTGTACTTGCTGAAACCGCAGCCATAATAATGGAATCAGATGATATGCACGCCACATTTCATGCAGCTTTTATCTCTGAGTTAGCCATGAAATAGCTTTAGAACACGAAAAATATAAAAACACTAACTGTGACATAAAAAATTGTGCAGGATGCGAACAAAGTTCTTCAATGCGCGCATTTTTTAAGACTCTGGTTCAGTACATAATTGCTCACTCTTCTCGCGCAAATGCCTATTTTCAGTTTCAACACACGAGTATTTCCGGTCCATTCGTATTGTAGGCTGCTTTTAATACACTTTGTGCATTTTACTTTGTAAAATGGCAGTGGCCTTAAATATCCTGTTTACAGCACCTCCTTTCATTGGGGACGAACTTTGCCGTGCGATACATTGTGCGCAGTCTGTAGAGTCGCTAACATACGTCACGCAGGGGCAAAGCCATTGTCGCTTGTGCGGTTGCTTCGTTCCTCTACCATCAGGGACTCGTGTCATTCGTTGTCGTTTTGGCGTGGAAGAAGGATCGCACTTGCGCTTGCTCTAGATCATGGCCATCACATTGTACAACCTGGACACCTGTCCACCCTGCAACTTCGTGCACTCGCTTGCCAAGCACGTGGGCGTTGACTTGAAGCTCAAGAACATAAGCTTGCGCAACAAGGAACACTTAAGCCAAGAATATCTGAAGGTATGGCGTATTTTAATTAGTTTTCGTAATTGGAGCCTTTTTTTATACAAGCGGGCATTTCAGCGCTCAATATAGTACATCTGCCACGTCGGACTGCTCAGCTTCAAAGCAAGAACAGCCGATGTTTACTAAAACGGCGATTTTAGGAAACTTCGGCTGTTCCTGCGTTACCGATAAGAAGTGATGTATATCTGGTGATTAGAAAATGCAAAGCGGACATTCAGTCTACAGACTAAATGTCCGCTTTGCCCTTGCTCATCACCAGGCATATATCGGCGCAGTCTGCTTAAACAACGTACATTGTCTCTCAAAGCTGATACATATGATTTTCATTTATCAATGAATCAGTCCGCACAAGGTAGGAAGGAAGGAAGGAATACAAAAGGGAGAAGGCAGGGAGGTTAACCAGATAGCAGTCCGGTTGGCTACCCTACACTGGGGGAAAAGGGAAAGGGGAGTAGAAAGATGAGAGAGACAGAGAGAAAGAAGCACAAGAAGAAAAAAAAAAGAGAAAATGATCAACAAATACGCTGACACTTCTGTGGCGTGGGCACTGCACAATAGTCACAGACGTTCACAAAGGCCCGTGGTCCTTAAGAAACTCAACAGCGCTTTAACTGCCTTGTTGGCCGACGAATGATGGGGACGGTGCTCCAGCAGCATCTGCACGGAGAGCGGCCGATCGTCCAGTCGTCGCATCACATCACAGAGCGTTCGTCTTTCAGAGGCAAATCGGGGGCAGCGGCATAATAGATGATCAATGTCTTCCTTGGTGCCGCAGACCTCGCATGTCGAACTGTCGGTCACTCCAATTAATGCCGTGTATGCTTTCGTATAGGCCACCCCCAACCAAAGCCGACAAAGAAGTGAGGCTTCACGCCGACGAAGCCCGGCTGGAGGTCGGAGTTCCAGCGTTGGATTGATTTGGTGTAGCCGAGTGTGTCTTATGCTTGGCGTGTTCCACTCCGCCAAGCATAGTGTACGAGCCAGGCGACGAAGCTGCTTAGCAGCGTCTGTCCTAGAAAGAGGAATTGGAACGGTAGTCTCTTGCTCATGCGATGTACGAGCCGCGTTGTCTGCAGAAACATTGCCACTGATCCCGCAATGACCAGGTAGCCACTGAAAGTCAATCTCATGGCCTTTTTCTTTGACGCGGTGATGTATCCTGAGAATTTCGTATGTAAGCTGTTCGTGGCATCCGCGTCGGAGAGCTGACCGCACACACTGTAACGCCGGTTTTGAGTCGCAGAAAACAGCCCATTTGCACGGTCTCTCAGAATCGATGTACTCTAGGGCACAACGCAGAGCCGCAAGTTCTGCCGCCGTAGATGTTGTTACGTGAGATAGTTTGAGCCGTAGTGTTACTTCTCGTGCTGGTATCACCACCGCACCACCAGAACTGGACACAGTGGTCGACCCGTCGGTGTAGATGTGCACGTGGTTGTTGTAGGCTTCGTGCAAGAAAAATAGGCTCAGTTGCTTTAGTGCTGGGGCAGGTAACGCTGATTTCTTCTGCAGTCCTGGAATTTCGAGACGTATTTGTGGAAGGTACAAGCACCACGGAGGAAAGTCCGGCTTCTCCGCAGGCGCATACCCTGTTGTAAACGATGCGCGATGGGCATAGACAGTTTTACTAAATGGCGTACGGGGCCTTTCAGCCGCGAGGCTTGCCAGGTGGTGGGAGGGGTTCCTGGCATATTGCCTGAGGTAGGTACGCATGGTCTCAACGGTAATGTGCGTCGTGATTGAATAATCCTGAGCAATTGCGATGGTTTCAGCGGTTGATGCACAGCGTGGTAAACCAAGGCATATCCTAAGAGCCTGGGCTTGGATGCTTTGGATCGTGCGCAGGTTCGTTTTGCAAGTATTGGATATTGCAGGAAGGCTGTATCGCAGGAACCCGATAAACAATACCCGGTACAGCTGTAACATAGAGTGTATAGACACTCCCCAAGTTTTTCCTGCAAGGAACTTGAACAAGTGACAGGTAGATGTCAGCCGCTTTCTCACGTAGTTGACGTGTGGGGTCCAAGACAGGTCTCTGTCGATTATAACACCCAAAAATCTATGACTCCTGCTGTACGACACACATTGCCCGTTAATTGATACGCCATACACGGACATTGGCTTTCTGGTGAATGCCACGACTGCAGACTTTTCACTTGCGATCTCGAGTCCTTGATTACGCAGGTAGCGCGATGTCTCTGTGACTGCCTTCTGAAGTCGAACGCGAAGTTGAAGCCGCGTCACAGCTGACGTCCATATACAGATGTCGTCAGCATAAATGGAGAGTCGTACGCTACTAGGCTGGTTGTCGACTAGTCTAATGAGGGTCAGATTGAACAAGGTCGGGCTTAGCACTCCACCTTGAGGGACTCCTCGGCTGCCGTAATGATCGGGTGTCGGGCCATTCTCTGTCTGCACGTGAAACGATCTCGTCTGCAAGTAGCTATGAACCCACTTATAGATCTTGCCACCGAGTCCTACAGCTTCTAATGCGTCGAGGATGGCTTCGTGCGTGACATTATCGTAGGCCCCTTTGACGTCTAGAAACAGAGCAGCAGATAATCGTTTGCTGGCCTTCTGGTGTTGGACGTATGTCACCAAGTCAACTACATTGTCTATTGACGAGCGGCCACGTCTGAACCCGGCCATAGCATCTGGATAGATTTCATAGTGCTCTAAGTACCATTCCAGACGCGTTAAGATCATTCGTTCCATCACTTTTCCCACGCAGCTAGCGAGCGCAATTGGTCGGTAGGAGGAAAGGACCAACGGTGACTTGCCAGCTTTGAGGAGTGGAATCAGGCGACTTGATTTCCATTCTTGTGGAACCATACCGGTCTGCCAGGAGTCATTGTATAACAGCAGTAGTGCCTTCCGAGCTTGATCTCCCAGGTGACAGAGAGCACGATAGGTAATGCCGTCAGGTCCCGGCGCTGAAGAACGTCTACACAAAGCTAGCGCAGCGTTCAGTTCGTCTATAGAAAATGGACACTCCATGCGGGGATCACGTGAAGCTAGTGGGCAGTCGGGCGTTCCCATCCCCGTTCCTGCGGAATTTGGTTCGCCGGCAATCCTTCTACAGAAAGATTCTGCGACGTCGATCTCCGAACATTGTAGATGAAGTGCCAGAGATTTAAACGGGTAGCGCTGTCCAAAGGTTGTATGCAGACCACGTACAGTCCTCCATATGAGCGACAAAGGCTTACGTGGATCGAGGGACTCACAAAAGGATACCCATCGGCGCGAAGCAAGCTTGTTCATGTGACGCTGTATTTTCTTCTGTGTGCGTCTGGCCAATCTCAAATCATAAATTGACTTTGTGCGTCTATATCTTCGTTCCGCACGGCGACGAATCGCACGAAGTTTCTCGAGCTCAATGTCAAAGTCGGTGCGGGCGGAACTCATCGAAAATGAGCGCGTGGTAGCCTTTAGGGCGCTCTTCATTGCGTCCACTAGGTTGAATGGTGAACCATCACAACAGTCCTCCATGATTGACTTGTATTTTCGCCAGTCGGTGCACTGGATGGCTCTGGAGGACTTGGAGCTAGTCAAACCTTCAATCTTCAGGTAAGTTGGAATGTGGTCGCTACCACGCGTTTCCAAATCGGAAAACCAGTGCACTCTTCTGGCGAACGAACGTGAGACAAAGGTAAGGTCCAGGCAACTACTGTACACTGGTCCACGCAGATAAGTAGGACTTCCATCATTAGAGAGGCAAAGTTCGTATTCAGAGGCAAGTGACACCAACTGTCTACAAGGTAGTGTAAATGAAAGGTAATTGGGATGGGCATTCGTCTGCATTTAACATAAATACAGCATGGTATAATGAAACGATTAAGAAATAAAGTGTGTTTACGAACATCATTACTATTGTTTTTAGTATTACTGCTATTACACGTCGTTTTTCGCTTTTCAAACTTTTCAGCAGTAGACATATGAACGAATGCCTTTGTGTACCAGTGGTTACAATGACACGTGTGTATCCAAAGCTTCGAATAATGCAGCCACGTGAAGTCGGCAGT
>JALIZH010030032.1:0-13270 GCA_030522465.1 Rhipicephalus appendiculatus
ACGTTATACCTGCAAACTTCTTAATCTCATCTACCCACCTAATTTTCTCTCTCCCCCTCACGCGTTTGCCATCTCTTGGAATCCACTCAGTTACCCTTAATGACCAGCGGTTATCCTGCCGACGTGCTACATGCCCGGCCCATATATCCATTTCTTCTTCTTGATTTCAACTATGATATCCTTAACCCCCGTTTGTTCCCTGACCCACTCTGCTCTCTTCCTGTCTCTTAAGGTTACGCTTATCATTTTCCTTTCCATCGCTCGCTGCGTCGTCGTCAGTTTAAGTTGTACCCTCTTTGTAAACCTCCAGGTTTCTGCTCCGTAGGTAAGTACCGGTAAGATGCAGCTGTTATATACCTTCCCCTTGATGGATAGTGGTAGACTACCATTCATGATTTGATAATGCTCGTGTATATATACGCAAGCAAAATTGAAAATTTCGGGGAGAGGTTTGAACCCCCCCCCCCCCCCCCCCCTTGGCTACGCCACTGGCGACCGCCGCGACGTGCCCCCGCACTCGCTCGCGCTCGCACTAAAAAGTAAGCCGCGCGTTCGAAGAAAGATAAAAAAAAAAAGAAAGCGCTCAACGACATGGCGTGCCCTGACTAATTGTCTGAGGAAAAATAACAACTACAACAAACGACAACAGCAACGACAACAACGGACGTAGCTTCTTGCCCCCCTTGTCATCACCGCCTTTCGTAGCGTCGAGCGCTCTCGCTGGTGCGAAACGAGAGAAAGAAAGCGCTTAAAGCATGCGACAAATCCCTGCAACTCCACTCGTACTTGACGCACTCTAAATTGTTTTTGCGGCAGTCTCTTCGTGAGGCAATTAACTTCTTTAATGAAGCGATTCGATGATTACCCAGAAAAGAGATGCAGGGCTCATTTAATAACAAAATTAAGGTATGCTGTTAGAACTATAGAACACCTTCTCTTACGTTTTGTCAGCATTGCACAATGTAAGCAACTTGTAAGCAGTTTCTTATCGCAATCAATCAATGACCAACAGTTCTTCATTACGCATGCTATTTACTTAGATAGTACGTCAATATCTACCTTCAAGATGGCTATCATTACCTTCTCAAGCTTCTTGTGCCTTTTGAAAACTCTGTCTTCAGTAACAGTCATATGTTTTGTTACTCCTGACATGGTTTGTTGCAGGAATCGGCTTTCTGTCGGGCATTTGTACTGATCACTACGTAGCACTTGGAGAAGATAAACCAGGACTGTTTACTGGCGCGCACACATTCACTCACGAACTTGCTCACCTGTAAGTTTCAGTTGAATTCATATGAACACGAAAGCATCGGGAATCTTGTAATGGCATGGCTGTTCTTTCTCTAATGCCACCCTCTTTATTGCGTCATCGTGATGTCATATTAAAGAAAAAAACAAAGTTTCGCACATAAGCAGTTATAAAACAACCCACATCAACGTGGTAATCTGCAGTTGAAAACCTAACGCGCTGCTGCGGTTCATTACACAAGTAGAGACTTGCGTTTGAGTTCTCTGGTAAGAAGAGAACACTAAGCAGCATGAACAGAAAACTGCGGAAGGCATTGCAAGGAATAAAATATTTTGTACTAACGGATTTCATGAACACCATACGATTAGGTACGCCGTAGTGGGGAACTGAGCAAAAAAAAAAATAGTAACTTTAGGTAATGCTACGGAGAACACAAGCGAAGGCATGCGCTTGCACGATACGCTTCTAGGGTTACTTTAAGTCCCTGCTAACTCACATATGAATCAATTCACTTTATGTAATTCGCAGTTGTTTCACCTCTAATTCACTTCATCTCACACGTGAACGACCCTATGTTCTTAATTATCGATCTTAAGCCCTTGGCATACCCTCACTACATTAGGTATGTTTTGAGTGGCGTCATTTCATGTCTATGTGACGTCATCTCACTTTTGGTACAATTCGTGTTCCCACCGACGACGCCGGACGTCGGATTTTTGTTTACTCATGAGCCATGCGAGGTCGCCCCTTAACGATTTAGCTAACTGGCATTTTTCTGACATGCACTTAAATTAAAAAAAGGGACATCTTTTTTTATTTTTACCCGCGTTGAAATGGGCCGACATAGAGGGGAACCGAGCCCGTGCCCTTGTGCTCACCATCGCAACGCCGTAGCCGTCAAGCCACCACGGGGGTGATTTTAAAGAATCAAATCTTCGCTTGAAAAACAGTGTTTAACCTTATGCATGCAGTTAAGAAATCACCTTTACGGCCTCACTCGGGAGAGAATACGGGCAATACACGAATCAAACTAATAGCGAGTAATCCACAGTCAAAGTGGGAGCCGACAGATGGAAGCGCAAAGTGCGGATATATTGAACAAGCAGGACAAAGTGCCTCAGACAGTGCCTACGCCGAAGTTTCGCTAGTATGACCTATATTTGTAAAAGGCAGCTTGTTATTCTCGGCGTTTTAGTTTTAGGCAGCTTAATGTCACGTCATGTCCCGTGGTGTCGCGTGTAGCCGTTGTCGCTGTGTAATGACCGTGCAAATGCCGCTTGCCTGACTTGCCAGATAGGTACGCGAGTTTTGAATTTCTCGCACCATTATTCTTTCATGTGTTCTATGCGCATGCTCAAGCCTCGGTGCAAGTCATGACGGTGAAGATGCGAAGTCGGACGTGCCCGGACACCCGAGCTCTTCGACGTGCCCGTGGAATCTAGGGTTCATCATGAGCTACGTCAACATTGGACCTTCGCATCACCGATTCTCTCCGTGCAGTATGGCGCAGATAAGACACGTGCTGACGTGAGTATGCATGGGTCTCTAATCATGGTGCGTGAGTTTGCTTAGTTATCGAATGCCGAAAGTGCAAATGTCACCACGACACGCAGCGCGGGTGCGAAGCAAAAGAAAAAATAAATAAAAAACTGGGTAGGGGCAAAGCATGCAGGTGAGGGTGTTTCCGCTCCACTAAAGCCATCGGAAAACTGCGTCAGAATGCAGGTTAGCCTATAAGGCGATGATACTTCTTGTTCCCTACACGCCCGCTTTCAGTTACCTACGGCATGTAGGGAAGGGTGCTTCTGCTCCACTAACGTTGTCGGCTATTTGTTGCCCTCTTTCGTTTTTAGTGGACCGGTGGTGAGTCGTGGTATTTACCCGTTGTGGCGCATATCCGTTTTTATGATGTCTACATGACACACCGTGATGACAGGAGGCGCCGACAAGCTTAGCCACTGAGGTGCTTCGCACCTATAAGAGAAAGCTGCTAGGGTGCCATATGCATTCGCCTAAGACGACTCGAAGGCGAAAGCCACCTTTTCTTTCTCAGTCGATGTGCTGATCCTCCCCCGTCCACCTTAGAAATATTTCTGCATCTAACGTGGTTATCCACTGCCTCTAGAATCGGAGGCATTGTAACCTTTCTACAACCCACCTGGATTCTGCACCACACTTTTGACCAAGCGATGATGTCACGTGATGACGCCATCACGTGACTCCACGTTATGTGACGTCAGGATGGCATCGCAAATTTTGTCAATGTGAGACGTCATCACGTGATGATATTTGAATTAGTCCTGTTGATGCCGGTGGTCAATGTCCGCGTTTGATGAGGCATCTAAAGCTTTGGCCTTAATATGGAGAGAGACAGAGAGATGAATAAAAGTAGCCGACGTGTCGTATACGTTGGATCATTAAAACCGTTGCGGAAAACTTCTGGGGAGTGAATTTCGTTGAATTCTATCACCTCGTGTTGTTCTGTGTGTTTTCTTACTCGTGTCCTAGTCATTTCGCGCAGTTTAAGACTGCTCAATTTAGCTAAATGTTTCTTTGGTTTGATTGATTGCAGTTACCGAGGAAGTACGTGCTGGCATTTCAACGGAAACGGCTACTCCATGAAGGGCACGTATCCAGGGATGACAGTTTCGTTCGAGGAGTTCTGCATGGGCCTCATAGACAACACAGTGAACACCACGATCAGAAACATCTCAGTAAGAGAAGCTCTTTTACAGCGAGGCTGTATATAGCTAGGCGAAACGAAAATCTGTCAGTCCGATGTTATCAGAAACTTCTCCATTGCCTACGTCATCAGTGACGTCATTGTCTACGAGGCCCCCAAGCGCGTGTCCAATTGGTTGTGCCGTCCGTGACGTCATTCTCTACGTCGTAACCAAGCATGCGCGCCATGGCGAGCGGATGCTTGGAGGATACCTCGAGGAAGCGGTGGTGTGGGCAGAGCAGCGTCGACGTGGCAATGGCGGGAACGCGTCCGCCGGGGCCCACACCCACTTTCGGCGGGGAGTTTCTCGAGCGGCACTTTGGTTCCGTCTGTATTAACCCACTGCTACACACCGGGGCCACCCGTTTCAGCTTCGCTGCTTAACCATCTGTACGGAGTGCTTGGGCGGATTCTTTTTTTTTTCTTGGGAGGAAAGGGGACGTATGGGCTTTACAAGTTTAAATACAGAAATGTATTTTAGGAGACCTTGGTGTTTTTTTGTGGCGCCGGCTGCTCAACTTTTTTTAGATGGTAGTTTTTTAATGCTCCTATCAAAACAGTAATGAAAATAACGCACGCACGTACTGCCCCACACAGAAAATATGAGTGCTATAGTATGAATATTAATGCAAAAGAAACGCCAGCGCGACAAGCTCATGCAAGGAACAACTGTTAGAAAATTGTAACCATAATGAAGAATAGCTCTTATTTCTTCTCTGATATAGCATCTTTTTAAAACATCTGATTTATCCAAAAATTGTACTATGGCTTGTGAAGCAATGCGCTGTAGTTTTCCCAATGGCTATGACCCGCCACCGTGGTGTAGTGGTCATGGTTCTCGACTGCTGATCGGAAGGTATAAAGCAGGGGTCTCAAACACGCGGCCCGCGGGCCGCATGCGGCCCGCGAGGCTCTCCGGCTGCGGCCCGCGGCCCGCACGTAACTGTCTTCGCCCCACATTTTTTTTTATTTTCTTATACGTACGTTCGTGAGCAATGCAGGCCTGACTGGTTTAAGGCATTGTCTCCGTGAGGCATCCCATGCGTTCACATTGTTTTGAAACGTAACCGTGAAACAAAACTCATATTTCCCAACCCATAGGCATGCGCACGAGGGGGGGCAGGTTCTTAGGTTCTTAGGGGGGGCGGGGGGGCGCCCCCCCCTAAGAACTTAAGAGGGGGGCGCGCAAAGTATGCCCCATACATACCCCCTGCGCACGCCTATGTCCCGACCGGCACCCAGATTTTTTTGAGTCATGTGGCGGACCGGTAGCTATACATGTTGGAATCCTGGCACCACATCTTCAGAATTGACCTGTATATGAGATATGGGAAAGTTTTCTGACAAATGGCAGCTTTTTCTAGCAAACTGTACAAACTCCCCCCCCCCCCCCCTTGCTCCTACCCATCGCTGCTTCGGCCCTTGCGGGACAAAATGGCGTGACTGCGGCCCGCTGGCTGAGGTGAGTTTGAGACCCCTGGTATAAAGGAATCGAATAGCGCCCACGATGGCCGCATTTTCAACGGAGGCAAAAATGCTTCAGGCCCGTGTGCTTAGATTTAGACGCACGTTGAAGAACTCCTGTTGGTGGGAAATTCCGGAGCCCTTCACTACGGCGTTTCACAGAATGATACCGAGGTTTTGGGATGTAATACTTGAACAATTAATATCATCATTGTTGGCCATGAGGCTAAATCATTTTTTTAAGATAGCGCATGCTAGCGTTAGCAAACATTTAGTCTTGCCGAAAACATTTTATGGGGAGCGTCATACTTTTTTTTTGCAGTGTGACCTTTATTCTAGGTGTAAGATTATACCACATCCACTGTTTTGTGTTCTATTAAAAATGGCTCTTGTCTCTTTCAAGGTGGAAACAGCGACATGTAAAGTGATGTGCACGTACACGAAGCGGGTGTATAGCCGCTATTACGTTGGAATATACGAGGAGCGGATATTCCAAAGGAAAGACGATGCTCTTGACTACATGCACTGCGGAAACGACAAGGTAACAATGTATTCTTTCCTAGTAATCTGTGTTATTTATACGCTGAAGACAAAATACCCCATCAAATATACAAAAAGAAACACGTGAAGGTATTTGTAATTGCTAAGAGAAATATTGAAATTAAGTTTTATGTGGCAGTTCGGCACTGCTCGAGCAGTCTTGATTTTGTGAGCAGCATTTTATTTGGCGTTCTTTTAATTTGGTTATCAGCATATAATTCGTTGATCTGTAATATTTTCAAAGCTATTTTCGGTATGATTTTTCGCCATAGACCCTCGTAAAACACAAAGAGAAGAAGCTAATTTGTGTCATTATTGCACCTCCCACTGTGATGCCAGAGGTTGTGCAAACTGTAGAAGTTGTCAGAATTGTATTAAGAAATATGAACGTCTGTAGGCCGACGTAAACTTCTCATGAAGCGCGTGAAAATTGCACCAGGTTTACAGTTCTATAAAGGTACTTGGGAGCGCAAAACAGACAAGATACACGTCTCCTTAGGTCGGTGCTTACCACGATTGGCTTAAGAGAAAGAATGTGAACGTATGACGAACACAATTTGCAGGTCATGACATGAATAACGTGAATTCCCATTCGCGTGCGTCATGAAATCCCTTCCACCAGTTACGTGCGGCCCATGGCGAGAGAGTATGCGCCACAGGTGACATTCAGTCTATATCAACTCATACTTTCGAAATCTTAACAGCACAGTCTGAAGGAGTCCGTGTCAAAGAAAATGCGCTACCGGGGCCGGTGTTGTTGTCAATGGGTCAAACATCCCGATGGAAGCAAACAGTAAAATCACGCGGGGGAAAAGGCACAAATTCTGACAGGACACACAAGATGAAGAATATTAATGAGAACAGACAATGAAGGAAGGAAGTAAAACGAGAGAGAGGGAAGGCAGGGCTGTAAACCAGTTTGGCATAACTTGTATGATGCCAAGGAAAGTATAGGGGATGTTATTAGAAGCAATTGTAATGTAAATGTAAAGAAAAAAGAGTGGACGAAAAGATAACTTGCCACCGGCAGGGACCGAATCTGAGACTTTCGAATAACGCATCTGAAGCTCTACCACTGAGCTACGGTGGCGGTCATCCCCCCGTCCACTTTGTATAGGGTCTATATGTGCATTTAAACGTGGGAGTGCCAGTCAGCGCTACCAGTAGCCGTCACGTGCTACGTGACGCCAACAGGCAAAGAAAGAGTGTGTCTAACAACGAAAAACGGGCCATTAAATTTATACTCCTTCCCTTCAAGACGTAGAAGGCACAGAACAGCGTTGTTGTCGTGCCTTCTTCATTTTGAGTGTCCTGTCAGAATTTTCCGCTGTTTTTTTCTTTTATAAGCATGAACCAACTAGCCCAAGCCTGAACCCAAGGCAAGAAATCCCGGTCGTAGCCGGAATCGAACGAAGGCATCCTTCATGCCATTCAAGTATTCAAGTACACAGAGTCACTCCATTGTTTCTAACAATTTCGGGCAAAAAGCCTATAGAAGCGTCGTGTCAAGACAACGTCATCTGAGGTGGCAGTGTCGACTATCGCTTTTATGTCAATGTAACAAATATTGCATATCTATGAATGCCCAAGCTATTGTCAAGCGTAGTGCGAATACGCGTACGATCCCTAAATTTGACATGCGCATCATCGCATGGTAGCATGCACACTTCGTGGAGGTGATATTGACGTCTCTGCTCTCACGTTAGGGCGGCCGTTACTTCGGACCATGAGCTACCGTGTGCATTCCATACTTGGCGTGCCTGGTAAGCACACGGTATGTTCACAACTGCTCAGTTTATACAAAGACGTTGAGCCACCTTGTAACACTTTGCTCAGAGTGTAAAATCCGGCATAGGCTGCTGCTAGCTGACAGCTTCGCATGAAAATGATTCCCAAAATACGTGGGATCTACCGCATTTTTTAAAAACGAATATTTTTAGCACTTCTTGGCACAAGATGGTGATAATGTTACGTTTACAGGTGTGCATTCAAGGCCACTGTGTAACCAAGCCACCCGAAACCACAAGTGAACCGAAAACTCCTGACGAAGTTACACGAACTACTACTTCAGAAGGCACAACACAAGATGCGGTGACAGAAAGTTCATCCAATGCTGCAACTGAATGTAGATGCGATTGCCTCAGCACAACAAGCACTACTACCACACGCACAACCAGAATCCCCAGGTCATCAAGCAGAACAGGGAGCTTTTTTAGCTACAGACCGTGGAGTAGGCCTAAGTATTTGAAGAAATAAAAAAGAATTCTCCAATGTGACATAGTGCTTTTGCACACTTCAAAATATGCATTAGCCATGCGTTACAACAAAAAAATTAAGGCGGCTTCACACTAGGGGTGCTAAGCCTGAAGGAAGTGCACAGCTGGGCAGCCTTCTTTGTTTCTCTTTGGTTTTCTTTTTTTCTTCCCTCCTTTCTTTCTTTCTTTCTTGTTCTCCTTTTTCCGTTTTATTTTTCTGTCTTTTTTTCTTTTTTTTATTTCTATTTATTTCTTCCTCTCTCCTCATCTATTTTTTTTCTCTTTCTATTTCTCTTCTTAATTTTTCCTTTCTTTCTATTTCGTTGTTCATTCCTCTTTTTTTCTATTTTTATACGTGGTTTTGGCGGCGGTACGCCAAGCGCGCTGGTTGTTTTTCTGCTGCTGATGATGAGTGATCATCACCAAGGCGCTCTAAGAACGAGAGGAAGAAGACTTGTCCTTGGCGCGAGCGCAAGCTCAATGTGCTACACATGCAGGGTTACGCCAAGCGACGACAACAGCAGAGGACAGCATACGACAGCCAGGCCACCTGAAGTGCTCCGCACTTAATAGGCATTGCAAGGGTGCAAGTATAGTCAAAATCAAATCAAATCAAAAAATATTTTATTCCGGTGTACAGCGAACACTGTATACCAAGGAAATTGGGCTAAAGGTGTGTCTATACACCTGACGAGGGCCCAACTTCCCTTCGGTAGTTCAGGCACATGTTGCAACATGAAATTCACAAAAGTGTTACACAGTGATGATACAATATTATATAATGTTATACAATGTGTCAGTTATACAATGTATGAGGTCACTACATCGAATCAAAACATCTGTTATGTTAAACGCAACAGTAAGAAATACAAAACGAAGTACATCACAACCAGTCATATGTACAGAACAATAGTTTTAGACATCTATGAATAGCTGGTAAATATTTATTAGATATAAAAGATCATGACAAAACTACTTAAAGAAGACAAGACAAGATTTCAGAACCTTTTTTTTTTACATTTCTGCTAATATCAAACTGTTTAGGACATTTGAAGGTATGTTAAAGTTTGAATATTCCCTTATTAGAAAATCAATTTGTGGATGAACATTCAAGGTACGAGGTATGACATATGAAAGTTTCTGAAGGCCATAATTTGTTCGTGTTGTATCGTAGTCATATTGTTTGTGTCGAAAATCGTAAGATGTGTTAACATGTAGATATCGTTGTTCGAAACTGTTTCTATCATTTCTGACAAGCTGGTGTATATGAATTGATAATTTCTTCAGATATATTTGTGAAATGTTCAGCAGACTGTGTTTTTTGAAATGTACTTTTCGTGCTTTCACGAATTGAGAGACTTTCGATAGCGCGTACAGCTCTTTTTTGGACAAGGGTACCAATATGGACTTGTTGGTTCATCGTAAACTGGCTTGTAGCATAGCGCAGAAACACACAGGGACAAAGAATAAGACTGGACGAGCACAAGCGCTAACTTTCAACAACGAAAATTTTATTTCCAGGATCGGTCATATATACACACAAATCACGTGACATGATGACAACTTTTCGTTTTACAAATCATACACTGAAAAAGCCTTCAATCTTATCCGCCAAACCGGCGCATAACAGTTTACACATTGCAAGAAAAAACTTCAGGGCATGTGTAAATATTCAATTTCTTTGGTGGATAATGACAATGACGGCTTACTGATACAGTGGTCGCCAGCAGAAAGGATGCGATCTGTTTCTATGATCAACCTTACAGATTCGGATTTACTTCTAGCAAGAATGACAGTGGCTTCTAGTAGTGGATGGCATGCACACGTTTTGCAGTGAAATGCTAAAAAACCGTCACCTGACACACTTTTCACTTTGTTTCTGTGTTCCCTCAGGCGGTCGTTTATGCATCTTCCCGTCTGACCAATGTAACAGTTTCCGCACGAGAGGGGGATGCGATAAACAACGCCAACAGCGCATGCGACAAACTGATCCTTGTGTTTCTTCACATTGGAGTACTGCAAGCTTCATTACGTTAGTCTGCGTGGTCGGTCCCCATATAAGTATGCAATAATGAAAATGTGAATAAACAAGCGAGTAGTACAATAGCAGCTTTATTCTAACCGGTAATGCATAACGTAATTTATTAATTATGCCTATAGAGCGAGCAACTTTAGTGGATAAGTAGTTGATGTGTTCCGACCACGACATGTTCTTATGAAATACAACCCCAAGAAATTTGATTTTTTGATTCACGTGCAATTTCGTTTCCTCGATACTTCAAACAAAACTCATTGTTGATAGTTTTATTCTTTGGTCTAAACAGCACATACTTTGTTTTTGTAACGTTCAATTGCAACCGATTTGTTTGTAGCCACATTGACAGTTCAGATAGCCATGCGTTTGCTGCATATTGCAATTCTTGGCAATCCTGTCCAGCGAAAAATACATTCGTGTCGTCAGCATAAATCACAATGTCCTTAGTGCCTTGTACGTTAAGTATGTCGTTGATATAGAGTAAGAATAGGACGGGACCAAGAATAGACCCTTGTGGTACGCCTGTTGATATATGTCCTGTGTTCGACTTAATATTATTAACATACGTGAATTGTTGGCGATTATTTAGGTAGCTACTGAGTAAGTCCAACGCAATTCCTCTTATACCGTAATAATTCAATTTTCTTTTTAGTATGTCATGGGCTACTGAATCAAACGCCTTGCGCAGGTCCAAAAATATACTTACAGTTATTAATTTATGCTCAAAGTTGTCTAGCATTTTTTTTCCTTTATATCCATTAGGGCGGATTCCGAATTTTTGTTTTTTCTAAATCAAAACTGTTGATCGACCAAAATTTTATTATCTGAAATGTAACTATATAAACGATTGTTAATTACGTATTCAGCAACTTTTGAAAAAACTGACAGCACAGAGATGGGCCTATAGTTATTTAGGTCATCTCTGTTACAGTCGTTTTTATTATAGCCTCTGAATAGTGACACATCCACCCACAGTGTCAGCTTAGCATGCCCGGTATCGCACTGCTAAGCTCGCAGCACCGGAAATCAATTAAAACCTTACTGAACTTGTTTGCGCGACAGTGGCCTATTGGAGAAACTACAGTACACCCGCTTCGCACTTGATTTTTTTGGAGCGCTTGTTCTTCTCTCCGCTTTTCTTTTAATTTTTCTTTCCCTTTTTTTCCTTCCTTTTAGTGTAGAATAGCAATCGGGATGCTGCAATACTGGTCGACCTCCCTGCACGTTATTATATTATTCCTCTCTCTCGAGAGAGAGAGAGAGAAAGAGAGCTGCGTTCTATTACCGGCCCTGGACGCCGCAATTCGATGGGAGCGAAGTTCAAAGAACATTCGTGTGCCTAGATTTAGGTTCATATTGGAGAACCTTAGATGGTCGAAAATAATTGCGAGTGCCACATTACGGCGTGCCTCATAATAGTATCCTGGTTCTCGCCCGTAAAGCCTCAGAAATTATTGTCGCTGATATATGTGTCAATTTTAAGTACTAAATAATGCTCTGGAGTCAGCATTTTCTTGGTGTGAGGAGTGGAAGATGACTCTGATTGCTAAAATATCCGTAACGTGCTTACTATAACTAGAAAGAAAGAAATGTCTGATTTTACTTACATTATTAATGACACACCTCTCATTCGCGTATTTGAGCATAAGTATTTAGGCGTCACTTTAACACACGATCTTCGCTGGGAACCCATGTCAACGTTATAACCTCAAGCGCACTAAAGCGGCTTTTCTTTTTGAGTAGACGCCTCCATCTGGCGCCCCCAGATAAAAGGCTGCTGGCACACAAGATGCTTGTTAGACCAGTGTTGGAGTACGCCCATATTGCTTGGTTTCCGTATACAAAGGAACTAATTACAAGAATAGAAAGGGTGCAGAGGTGAGGTTCATGTATAATAACTACAACATAACAGATTATCTTACTGAATTACTAAATAAAGCTGCTCTATCAACACTAAGAAGTCGGACAAAAATAGCAAGACCAAAGGTTTTTATTTTCCAATGATTTCATGGAGAGAAACATCGACGTGTCAAGACTATTCTCAGTCGTTATATGTTGATACGTTTCAGGCATTCTCAAACACCTGATGAATACATTTCCAATTCAAATTGCTTTAAATATTCATATTTTCTGCAAACCATAAGACATTGGAACCAACTTAGTCCTTCTGTTACTAACGCTTACTTTAAATGAGTTCTCAGATATGGTAAAAGTAAAAAAATATATACATGCTGATCAGTTATTGTGAAATTTATTGTTCTTTTTTGTTCTTTTTTGTCCTCTTGTAACTCGCATTCGGACTCTGTATTTCAATAACCTGACTGCACCATTGTATACCATAGCATTAAAATTGTTGTATTTCGTAGCTTTGTATGATTCCCTATTTTATTGCATGCTACAAATGATTCCACGGTGCTTCTTTTTGGTTTGACATGTATGCTCTTCCTGCAATGGTCTCCTCGTGAGATTGGTAGTATTTCTAAATAAAAAAAATACCCATACATATACTTGTTTTTTCCTCTTGACTGTTAGTGATGATTCTAATCGCATTATTTGGACAATGCATAGGGCCGTGTAAATTCGGGAAATTACGCAATCCCAAGCGACAAAAGCAAAAGCGTTTCGCCCATGGATCAAAGTGTCGACGACGGATGACCATGCTTGTAGCATTCGTTGTACTATGGCAGTTTTGGTTTGCTGGGCACAAGCATAAGTGGGCGAACTCACTCATGAGTCGACTCACTTGGACTCACTCCGACTCAGATCGAGCCGTGATTCCGAGTCTGAGTGAGTCCAGGTGAAGAATATTTTGGTGAGTCTGAGTCCGAGAGAGTTCGGTTGAAGAAAATTTTTGTGATTGTGAGTCCGAGGGAGTTCGGCTCAAGAAAATATTGTTGAGTCTGAGTAAGTCCAAATCGCAAGATATATTTCTTGAGTGAGTCTGAGTGAGGTCCACTTTCTTTTGCCGAGTTTGGTCCTATTTATATACTCATCTTCAGCATTAC
>JALIZH010030033.1:0-36396 GCA_030522465.1 Rhipicephalus appendiculatus
GTGTCATCCATGACTCACTAGCTTGAAGGCACAGCAGTATTAAATAGCTTGGCCGCCATCCCGCCCTTCGAACGTGCATGTCCAGCGAAGCTGGGTGGAGCACCACACTGCTTAACCGTGGAGGGGCGGGGATGTGCTCTAATTACTTCAGAGTGAGGGTAGCGTAATGCCTTGGTGGTCGATGTGGTAGAAGGAATTCCTTCCACGAACCATATTCTGCAAGACGAATTTGTACCTTTCTTCGAGCATTGTATTCACCCAGTTTTTCTGGTGTCTTTAATTTCCGTTCTCTACCCATGGCAGTCTTAAAGTGAGCAGAATGAATTGCTGACGGGTCTCGCCTTTCATATACGAAAGTGGGAAACACACGGAAGGGCCGTTTGATGTCATTCGAAGCGCTCGTGTGAATTGTTAAGTAGCTGAACCCTAATTTTTGCCGTGAACACGTGGTAGGTTCACATTGTTTATAGGCGCGTTATTATCCAGAATGCGGTTTCGATGCTTGTTTTGTGGTTTTCCTTTTTTGAAACGAATGCCGAACGGTGTGCTGTATGCCTGATTGCAAAGAATGTGCCCTTTACCTTCCATTGTTAAAGGGCCCCTAAACCACCCAGAGGTCGTAATTTAGTTGTGGCTTTGCAGTTCTGCAAGAGTGTACAGCGAACGCCTTCGTCGGCTCGTCTGCCCACCTCTCCGAGTTTCGGTCCTCAGCGTCCGAGGTAAAAACGCAAGACGCGCACGAATCAGCTAGAAGACAGACGCTCGATCATGTGTTGGCGGTAAGTAATAGTCTTAAGCCGCGTTCAGACTGCAGTCGCATCTTTCATAAATGTCGTATCGCGTAACAGCCGTATCGTCCGTTTGCGTAGCTAGCGACCACGTATGTTCACATTGATCTTTTCGGTACGATACGTTTTTTACAACGCGCCAATCACCACTCTCAATGTTGCGTCCTCGCTACAATTTCAGCCTAGCAAGGTTCGCGTGTTTGGCCATGGCTGGCCTAGTTGGGCTAAAGGGAAGACGCTACGTGCGCTCACATTAACGCACATCGCGTCTGCGCTTTAGACCGGCAAACCAACTGCACAGACACGCTACTGCATGGCTTTCAAGACGCGCATGAAGACGCGGAATCGGGGGAGGCCAGAAGCCCCGCGAACGGAAAACCGAAACTGCTTTGCCCATTGGTCGCACGTAACGCTCGCATCTATAGTTTTAAAAGTCGCGGGCCCGGCAACATTTACGTCCCTTACGTTACGTACTTTACGCTAAATCCAACAACGTCTGAACATGCTCATTAAGTTGCTTGCGCTTACGCTTACGATCCTTACCGAGGATGCGTACGTTGCGCACGTAGTCTGAACACGGCGTTACGCGTCATTTGAAACTCTCATTGAATCTTGCGCATTAGCTAAAAAAATGAAAGAAACAAAATTAGTGCACTTCTCGAGAATTCATCGTTTTTGTTTTTCATTTCAACCAGTCGCTAAGTCGAAAACCTTTTGCGATGTATTGAATGTCTGTTTATAACCCACCAAACATTCATTTTGTTGCGTTTCTTGCCACTTTTTTTTTTCAATTTAGAAATGCAGTTCTTCGATGACATATAATCTTTTTTTACCACCTACAACATTGTTTTGCAGTAATGCTTCAATAGTTCAGAATTTTCAAAGCATCTTTCGGCCTCCTCAAGAACACGCACACACAAGCGCGCGCGGGCACACACAAACACACGGAGTGCCTACGATTTTTTTTCGGAATCGAATAAATTACATACATTTTTTGCATACTTTTCAAACAAGAATCCTTACTCCTGCCTGACACTGCTCGTTGGCTCCTGGCGGATACCACATGGCAGCAGGCACCAGGCGCAATTTTTTTTCCATGCAACATAAAGTTCGCGTTGTATGTACACCCTTTTCAAGTTTGCTAGGGATCGCTTGGAAACAGAGAGGCAGCAATCTTTAACATAGCATACCTGGAAGCTACAGTGCCTGCCTCCTTCTTGCAAAATTCTGTCAGGCACACCTTAAAGGGACACTGAAGAGGTAAACGATTTTTCGCGTATTAGTAAAGTACAATTTCACATTCCCGAACACACCACTCCTACCGCGACACTACGCTTGCTAACCGAGAAAACGCGCGAAGAGAAAATGCGGGTGGAGAGGCCACCTTGAGATTCTCGCACCAAACACCGTGACGTCAACCCTAACATGCCTTCATTCTCAGGTACATCTGCAGCAGCGACCTGAATATGCATTTTCTTCCATGCAACGTTCGCTATTTTCAAAGGCAATGTCTTGGTCACTAATGCGAACATACGGTGTAGAGCTAGAGCAGTCCACCTGTTCGTGCCCAATGGCTGTGCATTCGATGCAGCGTGGCACTATGCAATTACGGCGAATGTGCCCCGTCATATTGGATCTAAGGCAGATGGGTGCATGGCCAGGGGCAACGACTAGAAGCCTCCGTCCACCCATGCGCATCTGATACGGTATGCGCTGTAGGCTCGCGCCACCTTGTAGAACAAGACGCAGAACCCCGCTCGTACAATCGGAGGATCCAAAGCCAGCATCTTTTCACTTGTTGCTCACTTCCTGGACCTCTACGAATTCTGAAAAGGCACGGCGTGACGCACTTCTTGCTTTTAGGTGTCAGTCACCAAACACGTGCGATCCTTAACTCTGAGGAGTCGTGCACGATGTAGTCTTCTTGGCTTCTCACCTCTTGTGTCACAGCAGCGTCCCTGAAAGGCTTGCGAAAAGCGATTCTGTGAGGCCGTCAGGCAATGTAACTGTGCAGGATGACGGTGGTCTTCAGTCCATTGCGGTGGGCAGAGGAGGCAGAACAAAGAGTACTCCCTGAGTACGGAAAAGCACGAGTTACCACGACCGGCGCCGGCCTTTGTACCAGCTCGTACAGTGCCCAGCATCCTGCGTTCCACCCGCGTCGGCCAGAAGCGGAGTGGATACGGCGTCGACGCACACACGAATACGCCTTGTATTTCCACACATTTGCGTTCTCACGGGTGCTGTCAGTTGGCGGCGCGGGGCGGGGCGATGCCGCTGTGTGAGCGTTGAAGTACTGCGTCATGACACAAACTAGCAGTGATATAGAGCGTTTCGGTGACGAAGCAGTTAAAGCGGTTAAAGGGTATCGATGCTAGCGAGCATCCAGCGAGGAACGCTGTCCGCGGTAGCACCGATGGGTTGCCGACACAATTTCGTTCTTAGGCTCTCGCTTCGTGTTAGCGTGTGACAGCTTGTTGTGCTAAGCGCCGCAGTGCTGTTGACGGGCGAATGTCGTGCCCTTGGTGTAGCGAGACAAGTCAGCGGGACGTGGAACGCCGTCGCGCGTTCGCGGCTCAAGCTACGAACCTGTACTTCCCGTGTTGGTGAAGCCCAGTGTCGTTGTGTTTGCATGAGCCTAGGCGCGGGTGCCCTATTACTCGGGAGCGCACACGATGTCGTTTCTCTCCTTAATAGAGAGAGAGAGAAACTTTATTAAAGGTCAGATTAAGACCTATAGATATTCTTCCGCCAGGAGGACCATGGCCAGCTGGTCGGCGAAGGCCGCCGACGCCAACCACACCCGCGAGTGGATAGTGGGGGGGTTCGGATAGTGAGGGGATTGTAGGGTAGCGGGGCATGAAAAGAGGACGTGTTCTACGTTTGCGTATGTGCGGCTGCTTGCTGCGTGCTCGGCGCTTACGACGATTCAACGCGGTGTAAAACTGTCCGGACCTCCAATGTATATTATTTGATTTTAGGTTAAACTACCTTCTAGCGCTAAGAAAAAAAAAATTGGCCGCGTATCCGCGTGCTTCGCTGCAAATGTCGTCGAAAGACGATAGTCTTGTGCCGACTGCACTGCATGAACGGCATGAGTACCACAATTTAATAGCTGGGCTAGCCGCTGGGCTCGTTTTTCGGACGTTTTCCGGGCACGCTTAGACGGACGCCGGCGTTTCTCCGCTGAAATTTGGTCGTCGGTCTTTTCTCTGCGTTCTCTGATCATGTCTTGTAGAGTGGGTCGTATTTCATCAAGCGGCCATATATGTTTTGCCTTGCCTGAGACAGCGCTCTTCTACGATGAATCAGCCGCATCTGGCTGGCATTGATAAAACAGAAGAGGACGCCATCTACAGCGCTACCGGGGAACATCGGCTTGTGTTGAACTATGCTGCTGCCAGGTGGCAGCACCACAGCGTCGAAGTTAAATCACTGGGCGGAGACTTGTTTTGTACACAGCGGCGCATTTTCAGCGCCGCGTAATAAACACTAGGATCTTTATAATTACGTATCTATAGATTTTGTTTTGAAGGAACACTGTGAATAGTACTAAGGTATTGATGTTGTGCCTTATGTATGCGTAATATTTGATTTTTAATTGCCCACGCTCGCCCGTATGAACACATGCCTTTCGGTCAAGATTGGAGGTCATAAGGCAGGGGTTAAACTTTGGCCAGCTAGCTGAATCGTGCGACGTGCCGACAAACAGAGAAACAGACAGACAGACAGACCAAAATTTCTCCGTTTAGGTATCCCGAGAAAGACTATCGTCTTTAAAAAAAACTTCCCCATCTCCCGCTAAAGGGAACCATTTGTGGATGCGAAGCAGCGGGGAGATAGTTAGCGTGAGCCGGAGGAACGTCGCCGCTCTCGTTTCACGGCAGCGGTCCGGGCGCTCATCGCGGCGCTGCACAGGAGAGAGAATCAGGCGCGTGCGCTCCGTCAATTTTCATACCGCGGAACTACCGTGGCGCCCCCAGCCGAGTATGCAGCTGTCGCACCACCTGTTGTGCGTGCCGCTCCGTAGAGGATTCCTCGAGGAAAGAAAGGGGGGGCGCCTAGGAGAGGTGAGAGAGGGGACGTGCATGCGCTGTGGGACGCGGGAGCCGCTTCATAGAGTAGAAGATTCCTAGAGCAGAGAGGGGGAGAGGACGCGCTGTGGGGGATGTGGGACGCGGGCGCCGCTCCGTAGAGTAGACGATTCCTAGAGTAGAGAAATGGGGGTGAGCGTAGGAGATAGGGGGGAGGGGACGCGCATGCGCTGTGGGGGTGCGTGGGACGCGGGGGCCGCTCCGTAGAGTAGAGGATTCCTAGAGGAGAGAAACGGGGTGAGCGTAGGAGAGGAGAGAGAGGGGGGAGGGGACACGCATGCGCTGTGGTGGTGTGGGACGCGGGAAGGAGGGACGGACAAAGCCCCCCTCAAACACATGCAAGGAAGATCCAGGAATGGGATCAACCTGGGCGATAGACACCACCTGCCTAGCCATTGCTAAGCAGCCTCTGTGCTCTCGGCGATGACTCTGATGACTGTGGTAGTGGTTGACGGCCTTCATATTACTACAAAGTGTTCTGGTTCGCATAATGGGTGCTTCCCTTCATGAAAGTGGCCGGACGCGGGACGGACATAGCCCCGAGCATAAGATGCTTCGCATCTAAAACACACATCTCCCCGTAAAGGGAACCCTGAGTAGCATGCGAATCAGCCATGGGTCGACTTTAAAGTTCCGTAAAGAGTTTCCTTTAAAGTTGCTCTTTCTTTACTCATCATCACCGTAGATGACTAGGTTCAGGGTTGCGTTTCCCCTTGAGCATGACGGCCTTGTGGTCCGTAAAGTGTAGTCAAGGGATGCTATTCTTGCTGATTTTGCAGCAGAGGTTGTAGCTTGAAGTTGAAGAAGACGAGGTCTATGCACGTCCCCCCTGATTGTAGTAGAGTGTTTATGATCGTACGAAATGCACTGGAGAGCGTAACGGGACACCATGTGCTAGACTAGTCAGTTGTCATTCATAATATCAACGTTAAATTCCCCGCTGACTACGAAGGGCTTGTCCTTGAACGTGGTCTCGTGGTGCAGCATCGCCTTCACGATGTACCTTTCCACGTTTCCTCGGGAGAGGTTCGGATCTAGGTACATTGTCATGATGATGTTGCTGGTTTCGGTTCCCGAGAATGTTACTGCGCCGTTTTCTCTGTTGTGGCTTTGGCTGGTCATGGGTAGGTCGAGATCTCCTGCGGTTTACGGTCGTTTGACGTAGATACCGACACCACCAGTGGGGTTTTGCGCTTCCCCTGTGCAGACGATCTCATCGTATCCTTTGATGGTGGGTCCTTCGGCGTTCCATGCTTCGGTAAGGCAGAGCACGTCCACTTTTGTGAGTACGGGATCGCGCTCGATGTCCCTTGCATGCGCGTTAAGGGATCGGGTGTTGAGCAGGGCTATGGTGAAGTCTGTTTCTGGGCTCACATATTCTTGGAAGGCGCGGAGGTACTGCTACGTGATGGTGGCCAACCTGTGCTTTGTCGAGCCGTTGAAGCTCGTCCACCATGATTCCTGTTAACGTTGCTTTCCTTGTGGTAGAAATGGTGGTCTCCGGCGTTGTTGGTCAGGTAGATTTTCCAGGTTTGTGCAGCGGCTGAGCGCCACGTACACCAACTTTTGCGGGTGCGTTTTGCGTTACTCGTAGACGATGGACGAGCACGTTCCTCCCTGCGAGTTGTGCACCGTTATGGCGCTGGCCTGCACGAGGGGGGAACTGTCTTCGTTTGCACGCAACGCCCGTCTTGCGGTCGATGGTGAGTGTGACCGCGCGAGATTAGATGGGTATCCACGAGTTCTCCACACCGTATCCGTTTCGTACGGCTTCGCTCACCGCGCGGCGAGAACGTAGACGGGTGAGCTTCCCCGTCGTGCTCACATCGAACTGCAGCCACAACCCTTTCGGGAACGCGTCACCACTGCCTCCTTCTACTCCTCCTCCTTCGTGTTGTTGGTGCACCACTCCTTGTTCGCACATATTTAGCTTTCCCACCGCACCGTTGATAAGCCCGTCTATGACGCAGATGTTGGCGGTTATCATGTACGGACTTGTCTGGTACCAGCAGGATCTCTCTGGGGAGGTCGGCGAACTCGGCGTGGGACATCTTGGCCACCTTCTCCCTAGCCTTGTACTTAGGCTTCTTGCGTTGCACAACCAAGGAATGTGTCCTGGGCGCGTAGCCGCATGACTTGGTGTTGGTGTTGTTGGTTGTGGGTTGCCACAAAGGTGTTCAAAGTGTTGACCTCTTTTTTGGAGTAGAAGAGGCGCACCGCCGATGGTGCGCGCAGTAGGGCCTCTTCCGCAGTGACGAATCGGCTGTCCAGTATGCGGACCTCTTCCTCCGCAAGCGGCCTCCCGTCAACCGGTCTTGGTGAGAAGGGTGGAGAAGGACGCGTCGGCTTGCCTGACCACCTGGACGAGTGGGAAGTAGTCGAGGTAATGCCACTTGATGGTGCAGCCGAAGAATCCTCCCGTTTCCTTGCACCGCTTGTAGATCTCGCTGGCGCGCACGGGGGGCAGTTGTCTCAGCTCTCCGCACAGGATCATGTCGAGGCCCCCCGAACGGCTGGTCGAGCTTCTGCGTGATTTGACGGAAGGCGGCAGTCGACTGCGTTTAGGTTGTCGGCAGACATCATGCTCACCTCGTCTATGATGACGCACTTTACGCGGAGGGAGGCCACGCGTAACGTGTTCAGCTCGCTGGCACTGAGGCCTCCGGCCTTGTTGGGGTCGGCGGTCTTGCGAGAGAGCTTGACTGCCGCGTGCACCGTGGTTCGTCCCACCGGCACCGCCGCCTTTCCGGTGCTTGCGCAGATGACGAACGTGTTGTAGCCGGTGTTGCTGTAGCGGTTGTAGAGGTCCATTGCCAGGCGGGTGACGAACGTCTTGCCGCAACCAGCCGGTCCGGTGAAGAAGACGCGCAACGGAGGCGCTGACGGCGTTGTTTGGCGGCGGATGATTTCGCCGAGCAGTTCGTGCTGTGCGGCGTTGGTCATGCGCATGAGCTTGGCATATTCGTTCCTGTACATGATGTCCTGGCGCTTGCGCACGGCCGCGCGTGAACTCGCGTCTTTGATCAGGCGCACCAAGTCTTCGCTGTGGATGAGGTCGGCGTCTTCGTGTTGCGGGCTGGACGATCTTGGTAGCAGCAATCATTTCCGCTACAATGTCACCGTCGTTGGCCAGGGTGTACTTGCGGTGTTTCGCAGCGATCAGCTCCTTGTTGTTTTCGTAGAGCTGTTTATACCGGTTGTCGAGGACGTCCACGGCTTCGCTTCAGAATGGCGCGCTTCGGAACGGCACGTTAGAGGAGGACCTGCTCTCCCATGTAATCGTCCAGCTTGTTGTTCGAGTAGTGGCGGTAGCGGATGACCACGGGGTGGTCGTGGAGGACGCAGTTGTTGCCCGGCATGCGCACGTCTCGCCTGTACTTGCTGGCAAAGTCCGTCAGGCAGACGTCGTCCATTTCGCGCGGCCTTGACCTCTTACTTCTGGACAATGTCAGGTTTCCGAGACGTCCGTGGATGACGCACTCAGCCTGGCCAGCTCGTCCTTCGTCTTGCGTATCCGCACGCGTTCCTCGGGAAAGCGCGTGGGGATGTAGACGGCGTCCCGGCTCTTCAGGGACATTTCCTGCCTGAGGAGGAACCATGCCCGCTCTTGCGCCGACATCTCCACTCCCCTGAGCATGGTGACGCCCAGCATGCGCAGCACGGCAGCGTAGTCCATGTCGGGGTTCTCGCCGAGTATCTGCCACGACCGCCTTGTGGAGGTTGGACATGCCGCGGTCCACCTTGTTCACGTAGTCTACCACGTACATGGCGCAGACGTAATGGTTCCAGGATAACCTGCAGGTCCATGTTCGAGTTTAGCACCGTGCAAATCCACGAGTTAAAGGCGTGCAGCACGCACTGCCGCGCAACGCCCGCTCTCAGGATGTCCATGTACTCCTTCGCGGCGTTGACGTTGAACGTTGCCAGGAAGCGCTGCTTGAGACGTTGCCGTTGCGCCTTCTCGGCATCGCCTTCGTCTTCTGCCAACAGCGGAGGGAAAGGCACGACAATCTTGGTCTCCTTGCTTGGGCATGAAGGGAGCGCCGAACCTCCACTTCGTCCTTCCGCGCTTGTAGCACGTGTGCGCGTGCATCTGCGTGCGACTGCACTTCAGGATGGAGGTGTCAATGGACAGCAGGCTTTCTACCATCCCCAGGGTCTTTGGGCATGTCGCCGCACAGCTCTTCTTCGCCCGTGGGCGCGTCGTCCAGCCAGAGGATGGTGTGGATGTGCGCGCTGCTGGAACTCGAGTCGCTTGAAGAAGTTGACTACAACGTAGGGCCGGAACGGAAAGCACCGTTTGTCTTTGAGGATGTTCAAGATCGCGTCGAAGATGCGGTGCGTGTAGATGGCGCACGCCACGGGATCCTAGTTGACCAGCTCCACACGCTGCAGTGCGTTGACCTCTTGCAGCGGGCGGGCTCGGCCGTCCGGTCCCACTCGCAGGCGTTCCAGCTTTTCCAGGAGCCGCTCCCAGTGGATTTCCGAGGCGGAGAGCGTGAACGAAAGCGTGACGCTTACCCAGCTGGCGGATCATGGCGAAGAACTTGCGGCGGTCTTGCCAGTACTGCACCGTGTTTGGGATGCCCCCGCATGAACGCCAGGTCGCGGTTCAACACTTCGTCCAGGAACTCGCGCCCGCCGCTGTACAGTTGCTGTCGCGTGAACGAGCTTGTGGTGGCGTTTGTCCGGAACGTCATCGTATTCTCGGGCATGTTGTGCGGCATCACCTTCATGGCTGTTACGTTGTGGTTTGGTTTTCCTTTACGCACAACGTGCAGGTTCTTTTATTTCGTTGGAATGTCCGAGGCGTTACCTCAGCACACACCTCGAAGGACAAGACCGCTTGAAAAACCACGTTTAATAACCCTAATGCACCAACACATAACCCATAGACAAACGATTACAGTTCTAACCGATCCTAACACTCAGGAAAAAACTACTAAGAAATGCACAGGTCACGTGTTTAGCTTGTTAATCCTTCAGTTATACTACTCAAGTTTCTACCACATGGTCGGTCGCGGGGAGTAGTGCAGTCACAAGATTCTCACCAATGTCGGTGCCGCGGAGATGCGTTGGTGCGACGCACGGAAGTCGCGGATGTTGCCGTTGCCGTCGGCGTGAAGCAGCTCGATGTCGGCTGCAGCGGCAGCCTTCCTAGGCCGGCCGGTTGACGCTGGAGTGCAAGCGCCGGCTCCGATGACGGGTTCCGGCCGGACAGCCTCGTCCGAGCTCGAGCCCGAAGCCCGACAGCTCAGGCCTGCCCACGGACACAGGAACGTTTGCCGAGCCGCAGCACACCAGCGAGCCACGGCCAGGAGCAGCAGGGACCCATGAGTGCCCTCAGGTCACCAGTCGACAGAGGTATAGGTCTTGGCTTGGGTCCGCAACCCAACGGCCGAGACGCGTGGCCCGTCTTCTATCCCTGCCTCCGCTGCCACTGCTTTGTTTCTCTTCGCTTCCGAACGATCTTCCGAACGAGCTTGCTTCTTCGTCGTTTTCCGTCTGGTTTTCACTGCACGCACTTCAAACTCCGCGCACTTCACCACAGAAGCCCCCCGTTTCGTTTGAGCTTTTTTTTTCCGAAAAAAAAATAATAAAGCTGCCGTTACGTGCGCGTTTTGCACCACACCACAAATGCACCGCGTATATATCCTCCGCACAGTTCACTTCATTGTCCAAATTTCCACATTTACTAAACACTAAATGCACAAGAAGATGAAAAAAAAGAAATATGGAAACGCCATACACACAAATAACTAAAGTCCATTGTGATGTTATAAGTCGTCTGCCAATCTGCTCAAGAAGTCTGCGCCAGCATTATCTGCACCTTTTATATGCTGGATGGCAAACGAGTATTATTGCAAGGCCAAGGTCCACCTTAAGACGCTACTATTCAAGTGTTTGGCTTTGGCTATGTACTTTAAAGGCTGATGGTCGGTTTGGTACAATCAAGTGCTTTCCATACAGAAAAATGTGAAATTTCCGTATAGCCCACACTAGTGCCAAACATTCACGCTCTATTGTAGTTTCTCTCGCGAGGCAAGAGCTGGCGGCTGGCATAAGATACCAGATGTAAGACATCGTCATGCTCCTGCATTAACATCGCGCCGATACAAGGAGCGGAAGCGTCCGTGCGGAGCACAAACACTCGTTCCGGATCAGGAGCCTTGACAATTGGTCCCGAAGCTAATGCCCTCTTTAAGGTTTCAAACGCCGGTTCTCGGTGAGAATTCCAGCAAATCTTGTTTCTTTCCATTTATCTTGCCAACTCAGAGGCTAGGCCTTTTCCGCATAACGGGGTATCAGCTCTCGGTAGTATCCCGTGAGTCCCAGAAATGATCGGAGCTGCTTTTTTGTCTCGGCTCTCGGTGCTTTGGCAATCTTGTCAACAGTACCTTCCACGGCTTGGATGTGTCCTCCTCCTAACCGATGACCCAAGAATACGACGGACGTCACAGCGATCTCGCATTTCTGGGGCTTGATGGTGAATCCTGCCTCTCTCACTCGGTGCAAAAATTGCTTCAGTCTTTGTATGTTCTTCCCACGTCATGGTGGCGATAAGCACGTCGTCTATGTAAAGGACGACATTGGAGAGGTCTTGAAGAAGGGTTCTCATCAAGCGGGTAAACACCGCAGATGCGGTCTTTATACCAAACGGACATGTAGATAAACTGGTAGTGTGAGTCGAAAAGGCTGTTATGGATCTTCGAGAGTAGTCCAGTGGAACTTGCCAATACCCTTTAGTGAAATCAAACTTAGAGAAGTATCTTTTTGTGCCGAATTCCGCAAACATTACGTCCATTCTCGGTATCGGTTCTGCATCTGACACCAAAACATCATTAATTCGACGGAAGTCGATGCATGTCCCATACGTGTTGTCAGGCTTCTTGATCATAACCAACGGAGAGTTGTAGGGGGGACTTAGACCGCTTAATTACCCCTAATTTCATCATCCCTCGGACCTCCTTTTTCGACCACTTCTTTCATTGCCAATGGTAAGGGTTATTGCGGTGTCGCAATTGGCCACAATGGCCATGTACAGCACATGTTCCGTGAACATTCGGCGGCGGTCAGTTCTGTGGATCTCGCTGCTCGGCCTTGGTGAACGGCGTGGGGCGGGGACCCTGATGACGCGCGGAACGCCCAGGTAGATTCGCGGGAAGGCGAGCTCTTCTCCGTACTTGTCAAAGGGCAGAGAGATGGGAACCTTGCCTTCACCCGGAGCCAAGTGGAGACTGTACGTGCCGTCGAGCAAACCCTGCAGTTCCATTTGCGTTTCACCAGTGCCAGTGCCAATGGCAACGTTGTCGTAAATCATCGTGTGGCTCACGGCGTTGAGCGCAATGACGACTTGCATGGGGTCGTCGAGGTCCGTGATCTCTGGCACGGACTCGATCTCGTCATCGTTGCACTCGGTGTCGTCTCCGTCAAATTGCGGCAGGCGATCTCCCAGTCGATGTGGATCTCGAGGTGGCGGTAGAGAGGAGTCTGCTCCAGGTGATTCAGCCACGCGTGAGCGGTGCTCTTCTTAACGAGACCGCGCCTGTACGAATCCTTGCTGATTAGTCTACGTCTGATGTGAACGTCGATCGCCGCGTCTTCCGGAAGGTTTCGGGGCACGCACTGCACGAGATCCAGAACTTCGATGGGCACGCTGAACGCTTGGCCTTTGATCCCGTACTGGCCGTTGCCGTGCTTTAGCCGCCGGATGCTCATGAACGGTAGACGTGGCGCGATCAGCCGTTCCTCCACTGGGTTGAGCTCCGGCAGGTGCTTGGGTTTCGGCGGGTAGCGGTAGCCGTTATTCACGCTCATTGCGGGGACATTGCCTCGTGAACGCCAAAACATTTCCTGCTGCACAAGGGAGGGATGAGTCAGTAAGATACTTTCGGCGACACAGAATGCGGAGGATCATCAGTAGCCCGCTTCGGCCGGGGGCGGTGTCGTTGGCCGGTGGCTCGGCGGCGATATTGTCGCTAGGCCTACGACTTCGAAACTGCAGCGTACGGTACGTAGTAAGAGCCGCCTACGCTCATATAAGAAGGCTAAGATTTGCTACCGCTTTACGTTACATTTGTGATAACATTGTCACGTAGTGGTGACGTTGGCGAAGGCAGCAGTCCGCGTGTACACGATGACTCTTGTTTTGGGCAAATGTGTGCCCGGGAAACAAAAGTGAAACAGTACACAAAAGTACAGCAGTACACGCTGTACAGTGATAGCGATGAGCAGAGGGTCGGCCAGCGATAAGCTGATCTGTGGTGAGGTGCGTCGGAATTTATACTTGGCGGCATCGAACATTCGAGCCTTATCACACGTTCTTGCGTAAGCTCTCGAATGAACTTGACTGTTCGCGTCCTGCGTGTAGTCTTAAGAGGAGCTGGAACAATCGTGAAGCTTCCCAGACATTCCAGCGTGGTCTGCGCTGAGCACTGATAACTTTTTGTGGGTGAAACGCGAACACATCAAATCAGACAATTAAACACGCGTGTCAATGCCCCCCTGTGAAAAAGCATCGCACCGATGGCTTAAAATAGAACACGGAATAAGGAAAAGCATGCAGTATGAAACAATAACAAAGTGAGCAAGAAATGAAGTCCCAAAAGTTCCTTAACGCGTATATAATGGTTTAAGGCGCACCACATGCACGTCCTTGGGGCCTCCCGGGCGCTGCTGAAAGTTCGTGGTGCCGTCAGGGACAACCTCGTAGTGGAGTGCTCGGAGACGTCCAAGTACCATTTACTGTTCGAAGTGTCGTCGAAGAAGCTTCTCTCGACGTCCACGTCGGCTTACTGGCGTCCAGAGCCATACACGGTCGCCAAGTTGGCGTTGTCGAAGATGGTAGCGATGGCATGTCGTTGGTTTGGTGGTTCTTGATGCGCAGACGGGCGAGTTTTCTTGCTTCTCCGGTGCGCTGAATGTAGGCGGTGAAGTCGAGGTTTTCTCGTCGGTGATGTTGGGTAGCATGGCGTCGACCGTCGTTGCCACCGGGTTCCTTCCGTAGACCAACTTGTACGGCGTCATCTGCGTCGTTTCTTGCACGCCCATTCGTATGCGAAGGTCACGTACGGACGGACGGCATCCCAGGTCTTGCGTTCGCCGATGACGTACACGGCCAGCATGTAGGCGATGGTCTTGTTTAGACGCTCAGTGAGGCCATTCGTTTGTACGTTGTAAGCGGTGGTCCGGCGATGACTGGTGTGGCTGTATCTCAGAATCGACTGAGCTAGGTGCGCAGTAAAGGCGGCGACTCTATCGGTGATCATGACCTCTGGGGCGCCATGACGCAAGATGTTCTCAACGAAGAAATTGGCTACCTCGGTGGCACATTTTTTTGTGTACTCTAAGCACTTCTCCGTTTCTATCTACGTCTCTATCTATCTATCTAGCCGCCTACGTCTGGGTGCTCTCGCGATCAGCTCCTTAACTTCGGGTCGACCAAAATTTGTCTGGGTGGGTAAGAGGTATTGACGAATATGTCTGGCTGGTCATGACATGAATAACGTGAAAATCCTGTCGCGTACGTCGTCAAACCCTTTCCAGCAGACACATGTGACATATAACCGTATACCAAGGGGGTGGTTTTGAATAGAAAGGAAATGAAGAGAAAAAGTGCACCCTGCAATTGTCTCTCTCAGGGGAGGTCACCTCAGCAGTGGTGCACAGGGGAAGGGGTATGTGGAGGTAAAGAAGAGAGGGTAGAAGAGAGAAAAAAAGAAATGTGGAAGTTCGTTCATTCGTGAAAAAAAAAATAATAATAATTTAAATGCGCTCACGCAGCCCGCTGTCATCCAAAAAGACGAGCAGCGCAGAGAGGGCTCGCTTGACAGAGTCGCGGCCGCAGTCGGGGAAGAGCAAGTGCTTTGCGGTGGTCCGAGGAAGGCCAAGCCGGGCGTATTCGGCGAGCATGGGAGTCCTGCTTGCATCCAGAGCGGTGCAGTGCAGGAGGAGATGTTCCAGGGGCTCACGGTCGCCACAGTCGGCGCAGTATGGACTACCGCGGCCCGTGAGTCGATGGAGACGTTCGGCAGCCCGATGGCAGCCAATTCTCAGCCGTAAGAGGAGGCGGAGGTCAGCACGCGACAGTCCCCTAAGCGGTAGCAGACGGGGAGCGTTGCCGGCGGGCACGCGAGGGTCGGCGTGTCGGCCACGAGTATGTCGAGCGACAAGAAGCCGAGCGACATCCGCAGTGCACACAGCATCAGAGACAGCAGTTCTAGCGTCGTGCGCCTCTTTCGCAGCACAGTCGGCGGCTTCATTTCCTGGTATCCCCCACATGTGAGGGGAACCCATTGGAGACAAGGTCACAACCACTGAGGCGGACGGCGTAGAGTTGACGGGCAACCCTCTGAGCCAGAGGACTACCATACTGCTCACTAGCGATAGAAGCCAGGGCCGCACGGGAGTCGCACAAAATCGCAGCACTGTTGTTCACTGTGGTAAGAGCACACAGGAGTTCCGCCGCGAGATTGATAGCTGCGAGCTCGGCAACCGTAGATGATGCGGATCAAGTGAGACGACATTTTCGTGTCAGGCCGAGAGATGGCGCGACGCAGGCAGCAGCAGTAAATCCCTGGATATTTTTTGGAAAGTAGTGTGTTTCTTTAAACCGAGCCGCCGCACCGCGCGCCCTCCTCCCCGCCCGGGAAAGGTCACGAACATCGCTCCTGTTATCAGCGTGACATAGCATTCTTGATAGGAAGGTGGCGAGAACTTGGTTATATGGCCGGCGCCCGCACTGCGGCCGTTTCGGAGAGGATGTAGAGGAGAGTGTCGCTAGTTTCTATATTCAGGGGCTTTAAGCAGCAGTGGAGCCATCAGGTAGGACGGAGCCGTCGGTGTAAACAATCAGCCGGTCGGCCAGCTGATCGATCAACAGGGCGGCGCACTCCTGTTGAATGACTGCGATGGGGGGTGCGGGCCTTGGCTTTAATTCCCTCGAGGGTGTTGCGAACCTCCAGGGGGGTGCGGCGGGATGGCCGGAAGGCTGGGGTAAGGTACGTCAGGCACAAAAGTGAGGAGCTCGGTTGCGCGCTGCCCCATACCTGAATTGGAGAGAGTACTGCCGCGCGACGAGTCGTTGTCCGTGGCTTGTGTTTTTCATCCGGAGAACGTGGTGGTAAGCTTGTTTGGCTGCCCGTAGGGAAATAGGTGTTTCCCCGGTCTCGGCGAGGGTGGGACCAACTTGCGTGTCTTTGGGGAGGCCGCAGAAACTCCGAACAGCTGCACGATGATCCGCGTCGAGCTCGGCCCACTGGCTGTCCCCCAGAGAGGCAAGAGGGAGACCATACAGGACCCAGGCTGAGGCGATGCCGTTGTAAACTCGACTTTAGGTGTGCAGCCACGCCCCCGTGCAGAAAGACACCGGGCAGCGCCTGCCACTTTGCGGTTGGATTTGCGTAGATCGCGCACGGCTGGTCGCCAGGAAAGGCGGTGGTCAAGTATGACTCCCAAGTAGCGTACCTTGGTGCTCCAAGGGATGAGGGTGCCACGAAGTGCAAGGCAGGGACTCTTGAAGCGAGCAGCAGCACTTGGGCGGACAAGTAGTGCCTTGGTTTTGGTCGGAGAAAGTGATAGACCAACGGCGCGAAGGTAGGAGTCTACGGCCTTAATCGCGCACTGAACCGAGTCGAATAAGTCGGCACGGCGGGCTGTTGGAGCACTGGCAAAAATGTCATCAGCGTAGATTGCCGAGCGTACTTCACACGGAGTGTGGGTGGGTATGAAGTCAGTGAGCTTCGCGAGCACCAAATTAAACAAAAAAGGGCTCAGGACGCTTCCCTGGGGGACGCCAGCCACCACAGGGCGGGGATCACTAGCCACAGGGCCGACACGCACACGAAGAGACCGGTCCTTGAGGAAATCCTTAAGGTATCCAAGCATGCGTCCACACACTCCCAGGTCACTGATAGCGTCCAAGGTGGATCCATGCGGGACGCAGTCGAAGGCGGATTGAACATCCAAGAGAACAAGGTAGCTTGCCTCGTCGTTGGCCTTGGCGTGTTCAAGGGAGATCACCTCCGCGAGTGCGTCGGCCGTGCAACGACTCGTTCGGAATCCGGTCTGGGCAGGAGCGAAGTAATCGAGGGCGTGCGTAATCCAGTTGAGACGGCGAAGCGCCATGGCCTCCATCGTCTTCCCGATGGAGGACGTAAGCGATACGGGCCGATAGGAAGACGGCTTGGTGGCAGCCTTGCCCTTTTTAAGTATAGGCATTACGAGGGCTTCTTTCCAAGAGGCTGGGATGACACTGGTTCGCCAGACTTCGTTGTAGGCGCTCAGGAGACGAGGCAGTTGTGTCTTATCCAGGTTACGAAGTGCCTGATAAGTGACACCGTCGCCCCCGGGCGCGGAGCGGCGTTTGCGGCGGTCGAGGACGAGGCCGAGCTCGCTCATAGTGAAGTCGGCATTGCAGAGGGCCTGGATCTCGTTGCAGATTCCCTCGGTCGGGAAAAAAGCGCTGGGGCGCGAATAGGTCAGGTCTGTTGCCAGGGGGGAAGCTCGGGGGAGCTGCACAGATAGGAGTGGGTGCCGATTGGGCGGGGCAAAGTTATCCACCATGAGCTCAGCGAGGGCAGAGGTGGGTATTCCCATGGCCACCGCTACGGATAGGGCTGAAAAGCGGGCAATTCTTGGCCGCACAAGAGCCGTAAACACTCGCCAGGCACGACGACTGTTGCGTGGGTCATCGAGGGAATAGCAAAGCCCCTCCCAGCTCCGATCCCGTCGTTGCCGGGCGTGTCGATGGCAGACGGCGTGTATACGGTTAAAAACCGTCCAGTGTTCATCTTGCTGCGAACGCTTGGCAATTTGCTGCGCGCGACGGCGGGCAGCACGCAAGTTAAGCAGCTTGTTGTCAGGAACAGGGGTTCCGGCTGGAACCGAACAGCGGGTGGTTGCAGCAGAAACACAATCAGTGAGGGCCACGATGAAGTCAGTGGATCGCGGCACAGCAGCAGAGGGATCGGAAACGCGGCCACTGACTGCACCAAACTATAGGATCTCATGACCCGACGTTTGGACCCGATAGGCTCAAGAGTGATCGGGTCAGATACGGTCAGAGGTGGACCATGTCAGAAAAATAACTGATGTCATGTTTTATGCAATGCATTGTTATTGGCAGAATTCAGTTCGCGTTTGTCCTTACAAGGCGGGTGTTTGGGCGTATATTATCAAACATCCGACCAAGATCATTTGTTATCTTTCCAGTTTATCTGAGAAGCATGAAGGACAGAAGTTTAGCCCTTCTTGCTGTCATCGTGTTGGTACCTTGAAATTGCTCGTTGAAGCCTGCAATCACGGTGTGAAATACTGTTCCCAGCATCAACAAAGTGCCCCATATCAGCGCTGCCCAGAAGATTTCTGAGTGCGCACTAACTTGCTCCTCTGGGTTTTTTGTCACGACTTGGTCGCAGGTAGATGATACCTGTGTTTGTGTATGTGTGTGCGTGGGTGAGGGGGGAAGTGACTGAGTGTTTTCGCGTGCGTGTGTGTGTATATGTGTGAGCGCGCGTTTGTGTGTGCGTGCGTGTGTGTATGTGCGTGTATGTGTGTGAGAGTGAGTGCGTCTGCGTGTGTTTGCATATGCGCGCGGGCATTCGTGTGTGTGTGTACGTGTGTGGATATGTCTGCGCGCGCGTTTGTGTTGGTGTGTGAGTGGATGAGTGTGTTTGCGTGTGTACATATATGTACCCGCGCGTTTGTGTGTGTGTGTTTGTGCGTGTGCGAGTGAGCGAGCGAGTTTTCGAGTGCGTGTTTGTGTGCATGTGTGCGGGTGCTTGTGCGTTTGTGTACATGAGTGAGTGAGTGTGTTTGTGTGAGCGTGTGTATGTGTGCGCGCGCGTTTCTCTCTCTCTGTGCGTGCGAGCATGCGCGCGCGCGTGAGTGCGTGTTCAATTTTTGCTTTGGTCGGCTCAAGGTTTCAGTTTTTCTGCCTTCACCATGCATCATCCCCACCAGACGGGCTTCCGTCAAACTTTTTCTGTGCGTTGATCTTGACTTTAAACCTTACCACAAATAGATACCGTAGTCATCTTCGTTCCATAGTAGCACTCATACAGATCGCAATGTACGGGCGTTCAAAATTAAGATGACTTGAATTCATGCCCACGCTTCCGCTACTGCAAGAAGTGGGTCGTGTCAGAAAAAATAAAATGTCAGTCTTTGACGCAATTAATTGTTATCGGCAGTACTTGCTCTGCGGCGCTCGACTATACGTCGAACTGCGTCGCTATCTAAGCGGGGCAGCTGCAAAGGGATATGTTACGCAAAAAAACAATACGCTGTGGCTTAACTATATTTCAGATAGCACGAATGCCAGCAATCCTCCAAAGTAGGAGTCCGAAGGGGGACATGGTTGCTGTGGTTGGTATGTCTTTCTGCGATAACGCAATCGAAGGCCTGCTAACGCACACGCTGCCTGGCTAGGATGTGCAGGGCCGTGAATCCTGGTTCTAGGGAAGAGCGAGCATGCCAGACCAGGCATCGGAACAAGTTCGTTCCTTGCGTTGAAAGGGTAGTGTACTCTCTACCCCTGTCCTGCGGCAAGAGGTACATAGGCCAAACAGGCCGGTGTTTAAATGAGCGGCTGAAGGAGCACGCTTACAATGTCTCTTCAACGGTGTCGGGCCACCTCGGCATTCATTGCCGAGACTGCGGCTGTTCTCCTGACTTCCAGCATTGTGCTGTGGTTAAGCTTCATAGGGACCAGACGATACGCGAAATTTATGAGGCTGCGGAAATGGCTAGGCTAGGCAGCGTGTGCGTTAGCAGGCCTTCGATTGCGTTATCGCAGAAAGAAATTGATTTTTTTTTTATTGCGTGAGTTTGCCCTACGGCATCAATACATATCACACAAAACTGTGTAGCTGTGTTTCCTCCATGAAGTCCAGAAGGGACCTATGGTTCGGACCGTAAATCCATCGCTGCAAGTCAGGCGGCCTGGTGTGCTGAAGTCCCGCACGCCGCAGATGGCGTCGACGAGCCGCTTGAAGCCCAGGGCATGTCCATAGGAGGTGGTTCAGGTCTGCTTCCCGCACAGGCGCAGGACAAAATGGGCAAGCTTGAAGTTGTGTCGGTGTAGCCCCACTTCGCGCGGATTGAAGGCGTCACAGCTGCACCCACGCGAACCCTTCGGAGCGATACCTCCTCTTGACGAGTAAGTCCACTCGGGAGGTCATGACCACGCGGAGGTATGAGAGCTCGCGTGGTGCGCCGAAGATTTTCTCTGTGAATGTCCACAGTGTCAGAAGGTGGCAGCAGGAGCAGAGGTAAGGGGTACATGACGGTTACAGGATGGCAAGCGGCATCTGCCGCGGCATGAGCCAGGACACTAGATCGGCGAATCCAACACACTCGAACTGAGCACGGATAAGCTGCAGCGCAACGGTGAAATTGCTCTGCTACACCCACAGAACGGTCAACGCGACGAAGTACGCGAACAGCTTGCGTCGAGTCCGTGTAAAGGATCAGGCTTGATGGGTGGTGCATCTCGACGAGCGGTTGAAGTGCGGCAAGACCATCACAGAGAGCAACTAACTCTGCTAGGACGGATATGATGGGGATGTCTAACGCATAAGAGCAGGTCTGGTTGACATGTGGATGAGAAGGGCACACCAAGGAAGTGTGCAGTATAGACGATGTCAACCCGGCGTCCACATATGCTCGTAGTTCAAGTGTCTGAGATGCAGGAAATAAAGGGCGGAACGGTTTGCACCTAGAGATAGTGTGTCCGTTCACCTCTTGACGGATACATCCCAGAGGCTTGTTGGTGGTCACTTGGCAATGATCCCATGGTGGCACTGACAACGTAGGTTGGTCAAGCGAAGGGGCTTTAGGGTCCATGTAATGCGCTAAGGCAGCAGCCGCAGGAACACTGCTGTGCTTTATCATCCCGCGTGTACACGTGATGTTCATGGCGCGCCAACACGATGATTATGTATTCATAGGGTTTTTACTGTTTTTATCATTTTTTTCGTTCCTCCTATTTTTTGTCAGATACTGCACAAGTATATATTGCGCGGTTCTAGCAAATAAATCTAGCTGAAAGTCAGCGCCGCCGTCTGTGTCCTTCTTTTACTTGTCCTCCGTCTTTAGCGCTGTTTTTATGTGAATTAGGTATGGTATGCCGCACACATGAGTAAACTTTAGGAGAAGCACGATTCTGATCACACGTTATTTGCAGGGGGCTCCATTCAGTGTAACCGCTCTACCTATGCTCCACCAACCCAGGTGTCGTCAAACAAAGGGTATGTGCCTCTTTTTTCTTCCGATCTTCTTTCTTCGACACATTCCGGAACAGTTCCTCCGCGCATGATCGGCCCAGCCAAGTGTCGCCTAGCAAAAGAAGCGTGCGCACGCCCTAATCTTTCGTACTTTCTTCTGCGCCTTTATTATGCTGTGTACACATATGTACATAGAGTGACGAGAACGTTCACGGGGCATGTCATGTGGCCTGCCCCTTTCTGAATACACACGCTGGAGCTTTGGAATAATTCTGGGGCATGTCTGCTTAGAGCACGACAGTTGCGGTGTCTGTGGCAAGAGATGTACGTTTTCCTCATCCCACGAAAAAACAGAAAACAATGTCCTTTGGAGTTGGCTTAGAGCTCGCATGCATCATAACGTCACACCTTTCACCACAAGCATCGAGTCGTTCAAATGGGGTCTGCCCAATAAACGAGCAATTAAGAAGATCAGGTGATTGACAGATATTTTTAATTATGAGTTGTGCCATGTGTGTCAGACAAGTATCCTCTCTTGATCCAATTACGTAAAAGATTAAGCATTACAATTTGCATGTAGACGGCTATTAAAACCGCACAAGGAATTGCGAAAAAAAAACACGAGGCACGCGCAGCAAGAAGTCCGAAAGAGTGGAAAGCCGTGCTTCCGTTGCTGCGGCACACCTGGCTGATCAATGCATGCGATGAGCGTAACCTCCTGGAATGCGTCGAAGAAAGAAGAGCGAAGAAGAGGCGCAGAGCAGTGTCCGTATAAAATCTCCTGCAAGCCGTTTTGTGTGAACAGTATACTGTGTACTGTGCAACGTAACCTCTATTTTTACGTGAGAACGCTCGATATTGTGAACCGGTGCTAAAGGTTATTTCTGTGACGTCTGTCTGAAAAGTAAGTTTGTGCATTTTTAATAAAGGTTAACTTTGCAAAGGTTGCTAGATAACTTTTATTTTATAAGTACACAAATTTGTGAAATTGTGCACCTTTAGTAAACGTTACCGTGCTTAGAGTGATAGGTGTCAGTGGCGCGCCTCCAATCATATTGGCATCCGTCGGAGGCAAAGGCGAGATCGATTGCACTGCGACGAGAGCCGCGACGGAGGAAAGTGGGCCTGCCAGCATTAAGGGTGATGAGACCACATCGGTGGACAACTTCAAGAAGCTCCCTGCCGCGACGTTAAGTCTCACGACAACCCCAGGCGACGTTGTGGGCATTGAAGTCTCCGCAGATAAAATGAGGACAGGAAAAACACGCAATGAGACGAGCGACAAACTCGCTGTGGAACCGTTCACCAGGGACAGTGGCGTACCAACTCTTTCGTGAGTGGGGGGGGGGGCAAACCTACCTCATTTGCATGCCGTGATATATATATATATATATATATATATATATATATATATATATATATATATATATATATATATATATAATTCTTTCTTTCTCTCATCTATATGTATATATCACGACAGAGAGAAAGAACTTAATCGACAATCACACTTTGATGTGATTTTTCATACACAGAGCATTTGCTAAATAGTATTTAATGATATAAGAAAAATGGACAGTCAATTTTAAGCAGCATGCACTGGGACAACACATATATGCGTGTTATGCATGTAATAGTATTACACGCGACGCTTTTTATGCTTTACCTCACAACTTTCCGCATGAATACTATTATGTGGATGGCGGCCTCCTCGGTAGTATATATTTGTATCATTCAATGAAATTTTCTTAATGGCTAAAAGCAGCTCACTAAGAATTGAGTTCTTAAATGCGAAGCAATCCAAAGGTACTTTGAGCGTTTCTATCTACTTATCTACCTATCTGGCCCCCCTACGCCTGGGTGCTCTCGTAGTTGCCTCCTTACCTTAGTATAGACCAAAATCGGCATAGGAGGGCACGAGGGTATGACGAACTTGAGTGTCTGGTCACGACATAAATAGCATGAAAATGTTGTCGTGTACGTCATGAAACTCTTTTTCCTTTGATAGCAACAAATTTATTCGCATCTTTTTCCTTCAGTCATGTGTGTCACATACCCGTATACCGCGGTATGCGGGTATGAGCCTTAAAATTTGTATCTACCCAGGAACGGCGACAACAGGCGTCGATCATTTAAACACGAGAGCCCTAAAAAAATCCGTCGTCGGCCGCGTTGATCCGACGAATGCAAAGAATAAAAGTCAGGATCCCAGCAGGAATCGAACCCAAGCATTTCGTGTGGCAGTCATGTATTCTACCACATAACTACGCAAGGTCTTGAATCTGCTTTGGAAAAGCTACTATGCAGACGTTGGTTCTTCGGCATTTAAAATTTTCTGTGTGCCGTAAAATCGCCTGCTTGTTACATGACGTCAGGAATCTGTGATATGTCGTGGTGTTTATTACAACTTATGCAGATGAGACAGCGCATTCACGTGCTGAACAATACCTAAAACTTTTTGGAATAGCCGGAGAGCGTCTCCTTCTAAACGTAATTCAAGTAGGCTATAGCCGCCAATCACATTAGCAGCGGCTACTTATAGCATCTGGTGAGATGGATTCATATGAGTATAATGAACATTTTCACTTGCATCATAACGAAGTTTAGCTGTTTGTGCGCGTATACAAACCTGTGAGCTCATTCTTACGGAGAGAGAGAAGCGTGTGTGCTTCTTTGCTGTCCGAGTTGTATTTTGAGCTGTAAAAGTGAATTCAAGTTGAATTAAAACCAACTAGCCCGACTCTTAATTAAGCCTCCTTAGTGCAAAGAACCACGGACCTTCACGATCTCCCTGGTCCGGTGGATCTTAAAGCTGAGTTTCCTACTGTGCTCGAGTCCACTGCTTTATTCGTCGCCACTTTGCAAGCTGCCGCCATCGCTCCAAGCTACCAAAAGCAAGGCTGATCAGGTTGATCGGATTCTAAAGCGGAAACCTTTCTTGGCGCTTCCAGTACGAAAAAACTAAAACATAAAAAAAAGATTCGTCCCAATTCATCGGCTCACGGCAGCTTCGACAGAGCAGCGGTGATGCTATTCCTTTTCGATGAAAGAAAATTATTTTCCTGAAGCAGAAAGGGCTTTGACCGGTCCATAAAAAGATTGCTCGTTCCCATCCGTAAGTGTATCGTCAAAGATTTAAATTTCAGGCCAGGCACAGCAGAATAAAAGCATGAACGAGTGACCTAATGTTATAGGGCCCCTGCTCAGCTCGAACCTGCTCTGGAATGCTACAGCACAAGGCGCGAAAGCGTCGCATAGGCGACCCGCACCGCAAAGAGCCTACAAGAAAAATCGTCACTGCAGGAATGTTGGAAAAATTTCATTATCTTGTAACATTCCCTCGTTACAGTCCCATTCCCTCGTAACAATACAATTGAGTGATTACTGTTGTGAAGGAAAACTTCGCCTCAATTGCTGGTTTCCCAGCGTGCAGCCAACAGTGACCACTGTCGGAAGTGGGGGGGGTTCAGCCCCCCTAACTTTTCTCAGTGGGGGGGGCTCGCGCCCCCCCTTTCCCCTCCGGCTGGTACGTCTATGACCAGGGATGTTGTGTTTGGCGTAAACACTGGCCACTCCTGTGTCACTGCCTCCAATGCGGACAATCACTGCAGCACACTCCACACGCTTACCCTTGGCACCACTGAGGTCCACCTGGGGCGTGGAGAAGGGAGGCGCGCACGTAAATTGAGGCCTTGGATTTTCCGACCGGCTGGGCGGGATTGAGACAATGTTCTGCATCACAGGACGCATTGTAGCAAATTGTGACACTGTGATAAGCCAGAAAACCCGGCAGGTTGAATTGTCCAGCACAAACGTATGACTCAGCACAAACGTATGCCGGAGGAGGTGTAGAGAGAGCTCGGCGTGTCGGCGGCGGAGGTAGCAAATGTTCCATTGCAGTATCCGCGGCGGAAAAATCCTGTTAAGGCTAGCCGTGATGGCTCAGGGCAAAGTGAGCGGCCAGGGCCACGTTGCAGAGTTGGAAGGCAGGGGAGCTTTGAGGTAGAGTCTCAATAAGGGCTTGGACAGCAGCTGCAAGGGCCGCAATCACTGTGTGTTTTTGTGCCTCGGGGTTTGCAGTGGGAGAAGGCCTGTGAGGAAGGGGGGCGCAAGGGCGGCACTGTAGGAGAGTCCGGGTTGCACTACCGAAGAAGTAGGACGGGAGGGGGAACGGGTAGGCTCACCTGTTCCAGTTTTCCTATCCGTCTTCAGGATTTTTTCCGCATCTCGACGAGAGAGAGGGGGATCGGCTGAAGCCATAGTATCCAAAATCCTCCTCTCATGTTGCCAGCGGAGGCAACGAGGTTCAGTGGCAATGTGTTTGCCATTGCAGTTCATGCACTTAGGCCCTGGGGCCACACAGTCCGCACGAACATGGTCACCACCGCAGCGGAGGCAGCGAGAGGGGTTGGTGCAGGTTGCTTCACAGTGACCAACACAACCGCAGGAGCCGCATTGAAGTGACCTGCGACGCGGCGCCCTAACAGTGCGTGCGTGCCTGAATAGGGCGACCTCAGCAGGGGGGGTACTGCTTGCGAATTTCACGATCAGATCTCGGCCACTGCGGGCGCAGCAGAGGATAGGGACCGTTGACCCGATGTTTCCGAGAACCGTGTCGTTATCCAAATTGGCGTCCACGCCGTAGAGGACACCGGAGCTGCACCCTTTGTTGGCTATCTTGGCGTGCACTTCCACGTCGCCTATACGGTGCACGGCGAGTAGGGCCGTGGCGTACGGGATAGACAGCATTCGGATGAAAACGGTGCGATGTCACATGAGCGGATCTGATGAATGCATTTCGTGGTGGCAAGGAATGAAACAACTTATAATACAGGCACAGACGTGTAATTTTACGGCGAGACGCAAGATGAGGAAGGTTAAGCTGACATTTTACTGCTGACACACGTATGTTAGTCGAGTAATTCGAGATGCTCTGGAAGCAGTTCTGGATGGATTCAAGAATATCAATAAGGTTGATGAGGATCAAAATGGAGTTAGGATACTCAAGTTGAGGTCTTGCAAGCGTTTTATAAGGTATTCGTTTTGTAGAGGCAGGGTACCGATGAAGATAACTCAAGACTTGATTTGCAGAAATAGTAATGCTAATGATGTGTAGCGATCATGTTAAATCACAGGATACGTGAACACCTAAATATTTAATGGTGTTGGAGCCTCTATACAGCCGTAATACACCCTGTCATCAAAATCATTGTCCATCGCAAACACCACATCAAAGACATGGCGCTCTTTGGCCACCCATGGCCCTTGCGCCACAAAACCCGACTAATCATCATCATCATCATGTTAAATCACAGGATACGTGAACACGTAGATATTTCATGGTGTTGGAGTGGCTACGGGGTAATAGTATAGAGTAAGTGTTAGCGATGTAGTCTTTAGGTTGACGAAAAGTCATTACAAAAGGTGTTGTTAATATGTAGGGATATTAACCATTTTCACACACTTCGCCTATAATGTTAATATCTCTCTGCCAAACGGAAGAACTTAATACGTTACATACCGGGTCATATAGCCCGCAGTCATCGGCGAATAGTCTAATATTAGAGTTGATGTTACGTGGCACGTCCTTAATATCAATTGGAAAAATGAGGGTGCCTGGTACAGTACCTAGTGGAACGCCTGAGTGAACACGAGAGAGGGGAGACTTGCAGGAGTTAGGAACAACCAACTGCCTGCGATGAATTCTGAATTGGCGCATCCATGAAGCAGTTAGTGACGATTTGTAACTTTTTGAAATCAAGAAATACGGCATCGGTGGGAATACTATAATCAAGGCGCCAGTGAATTTCATGGAGGAAGAGGGCTAGTTGTGTTTCACGAGAGTGACCGGGACGAAAGCAATGCTGACTAGGATGAAAAAATTATCAGACAAAAACTGCCGGCCCGCGACGGTCCTTCCTGACTCTCCCGTACTGCTGGGTGCTGTCCGCTACCCTACAGTATCGACGATGGACGCTACACCGAGACCCCCCACGATTCAGTACTGCTGCACCTTCCACTTGCGGGGCGTATGGGCACTGTGGGATGCGTCGCACGATGCCGACCCACCCGCACATCTGGTCTCAAATTGGGCCTCGCAAGCGTCACCACACAAAAACTGTGACGTCATCAATAGAGACCGGATTATAGGCAAATGCCTATTTTGTTCCTTGCGTTCCTATCGTGCCACATTGATATATGAGCACGAATTAGAAGTCAAGAAGAGTTTTTATAGTGCCTATAAATGCCTATTTTCGGCGTTCGTGCCTAAATGCCTATATAGCCTATAAATGCCTATTTTCCAAATCGGTGCCTATATGAACACTATTTAACCTCAAATTTCACTTTAGAGTGCAGTTTGAGACCGCTATTCATGTTCCCGGGCAACATCGACCTTTAAGGACACCATGGGCTTCAAACTAGCCCTCTAGTTCAATCAACTTCCGGAAAAACAACCGCTAGCAGCCGTAAAATGGGACGCGCCGGCAATCTTACGCCAACGCGCTGACTGTCGCGAGCGGCTGGAGGAGGGGTTGAGGAGAGGAAAAGACGCTATTTCTGCAACCCTAAATGGGAGCACGTCTCAGCGTCTGCTATGGAATGGGGAGAGGGAAATAAAGATGGGATGAGGAGAGTGGCGTCCATGGCCGAAGACGCGGCGGGTGGCTTCTACAGGCGTTTGTCCATTCCAGTGTCCTCAAGGAAGTGAACCACATTGAAGACATGGGTGCGGCAGTGGGCAAGAAATAGGAGGTCCCTCTGTGCAGCCACGGGAAGGTGACGGACGAATGCGAAACCATGGAGTGCTGTCAGGGGAAAGGAGAGTGTAGATCAAAAGTACGAAAAATCTGATGTGCACGAGGGTTTGGTGTTGTAATTTTGCTTTAAAGGGCCCCTCACCAGGTCACATGAGTTCATGGTAACATGAGTTAGACACTGAAAGTTGATGTGTGCCCAATGAAGAGCGTTGGACCACAATAATTTTTCAAGTTGGTTCATTACGAGCCGCGAAACCATTATGCGAGGAGGCGTCATGCGCACGCAAGGTTACGTGCGCATGACGTGCCTGAGGCAGGTCGTGCACGCGAGCGGTGTCGTGTCGTTTCGGCGTTCTCTGTAGTGTATTGCCTATTTCTTTGGGATGGATCTCTCAGTGCGCACACGTTTGCAGAGGTTGGCATGGATCACGTATCCTTACCGCGACACACCGCGTCGCACAGCTGGAACTGTTGTTAGGGACAATGCACCAAAATCGCGCCAACCGTTGTTAGGGCTGGTGCCGGCGCGACGCGGGAACGGCGAAAACGCGAACGCATACGAAATAGAGGCAGATTAGTCACATCTCGCTGCGATTCGAAGAAATAAAAAATAAAAATGCAAACACGATCCGCTTGTGCGTTTTATTATTTCTCTCAGCTTTCATTCATCTATTAAAGCAACATATTACAGAAATTACACATGTCACATCGAATAATTCTCGCAGTGTCACGTTGGAAGCGATGCCAGAGCACCAATGTCTACGTAGAGGAGCGACGTTAGAGCTCAGATAACTGCGCAGGACCATTCCTTGTTGTACGTGAACCCCTACATCTTGGGTCGCGCGCCTGCGAGAAGGGCAAGCGGTGTTCATTTTGAAATTACACATTTTTCCGCGGGGCGAAACGTTGCAAATCTTGGCAGACGTGATCGTGAGCGCCCAGTTCATGCAAAACACTTTGAGCGCCCAGTTCATGCAAAACACTTGTCAGTTCAAAATGCTGAGACATGGTGAGGGGGCCCTTTAAAGGGGTGGTGCCACCAAATTTGTGGCTTGCGCGTTCTTCGCTGCAAGCTTTTCTTACTGCTCCAGGAAGCATGATACACGCACCAAGATTCACGTATTCTCTCTAAATAATTTAATAACGCCTTATTTATGTTGACAACTTTCGGTTTCGCTTTCTGGGCGCCAAGGTGGGCAGTGACGTAGCAGTGTAGGAGGCTTTGTCACGTGACCACACAAGGCTCGCGCGGAGATGCGCAGCACTTAGCCAGGAAGTGATCTGAACTCGGCGAGTGATGTAGCAACCGATGATTTGCCTATACGTACGTTTCGGAGGTCCGGAGGTCACTGACAGCACTAGAGATTGGTGTGACGTCACTACAACTTTCGTTGTCTTTCCTATAGAGCTACGTCAGTTTTGATGCGCTAGCGATGGGTCTCGGTCGGGAGAATGAGCATTTAGGTACGCTTTGGAAGTGAATTAAAATATATTCTGAACGTTTGCTGTGTCCGACCCTTTGTGTGGAGTGTCCTTGCATACAGAGGAAACCCACAACAGGCTTGTTATAGACTCGAAATTTGATGGCACCACCCCTTTAAAGGTGTTCGTCGACAGAGTAGCAACTGATCCTACTCGATTAGACCCGGCCAATACGAGGCATCCCTCCCTTCTGGTTATTTAGCGGTCTAACTACCCGTTTCTGTGCATGCCGAAAATGAAGATATCCACGACTGTGTCGATTCCACGGTGGACATTTTACTCACCACGATAGAGAATAAAAGGAGAGACTGTGTTCTACGAACCGTGCGACAAAAAGGACAATTGCGTGGCTATGTTCAGCTGTTGGCGCCTTTGTGCCATCGTGAACAATAACATTTCTTGCTTTTCTGTCGTAAATACAGGTCGCGTACGTCTTTGTTTGAAATATTTTGAATTTATGTAAAAATTTATTGCGCCTATATTTACGATTTTGGAAGCCTAAAACTGTGTTTTGCCTGCCTATTTTTGGCGCCTAAAACGCGCTTTTTAAGTGCCTAAAAATCCGGCCTCTAGTCATCAATGATGTCACGAAACCACTAAAAAAAGCAGCCAGCCTCGCGGGTCACCGTGTAAATGGGCTTGGCGGCACGACTGCTATGGCTCGACCTAACTGGCCTCTCGTCTTTGCCATACAGATTTTTGGCATCGTAAGCCTATACCGCTGCAGTGCTGTGGTGAACCTGCTGCCTCCGACGGCACACACGCCACGTGACCATCCTGAGGTTCCCGTAGTGCTGGCTGCTTTGTGCTGCTCTACACCATCGACGATTTGACGCTACACCGAGGCGCCCCCCCCCCCCCCCTGAGACCCCCTCCCTTTCTGTTGTGGAATAGTTGCCTTCTGCCTTGGACAGCGACCGGCTAGCATAACTGATAACCCTATCCTGTCCGTTAGTCTTCTGCACAAAGACGGCGCCGAGTCCTGTGCTGCTTGCGTCGGTGTGGATTTATGTATTGGCGTATTCGTCGAAGTGCGCAAGTATTGGAGTCGTCTTCAGGGGTCGCTTCAGTTCTTGAAATGCTTCGACTTGCGCCGTTTCCCACCTGAATCCAACATCGGTCTTAGTGAGTTGCTTTAATGGCTCGGCGATCCATGAAAACTACTTCCTCTAATAAACGCAGAGCCGAGAAATCGGCTTACGGCCTTCGTGTCGGTGCGCGGCGGGAAGGCGGCGATGGCCGCTCTTTTCCGCGGGTCTGGGCGCGCTCCAAACTTGCTGATCACGTGACACCAAAAAAATAGCTCCTCTTATGCAACGCGGTACTTTTTTAGGCTTCAAGGTGAGTCCGACGGTCTTGATTGCTTGAAATACAGTGTCAACGTGCCCGAGGTGTTAGTCGTCGAAGAGGGAAACACAATGACGTTGTCCAAGTACACGAGAGAAGACTGCAGTTCAATCATGCCTCTACTCTATCCATAACGCGTTCGAATGTCGTAGGTGCTGAGCCAAGACCAACGGTCATGACCTTGAACTTGAAGAGGCCGTCTGGTGTTTGCGGGCTCAGGGCCAACGGTCGGCTGAAGCCGTCCGAAATACACAGAGGCAGAGCAAGAAAAATACACCTTTACTGTCTGGAGTCCGGGCTCAACCGAGCGCCGTTCCATCGTGAGCGCGTGCCCCCGAGCTTCTCATCTTCGCGGGTATACACGCGCCACCACACTCTCCTCTCCCCCCTCGATGAGCAGGGTCTTATTCCTCAAAAGTCGAGAAGGTCGTCGACTGGCTGAGCGGAGGAGGGCGACGGACAGACTGAGCGGACAGGCTGAGCGAGGAGGGCGACGGCGGCCTCAACGGTTGTTGGAGCCGGTGGTGGCTGCGGTGTATGGAGAATGGTTCCGAATTGCTCCTACAAGGAGGCGGCCGCGGGGAGGGAGCCGTCCTGGTGTGTGCGCCGTGAAATGTCCGGGACTCGGCATATTGGACACAGGATCCGGGTCTCCTCGGTCATGTGAAGTTGTGGCGGCTCGGTTGGGTGCCAGTCAGACAGGAGTCCACGGAACGGCTTCGGCGTGTCGAAAGGTGGGTCGCCATCTAGAGGTCGAGGCTGTAGCCGCCAAGGCAGGCGGGATGTCCAGGCCACAGGGCGGTCGGCTAAGTCGAGCACCGTCCATGTAGCGACTGTGTGGACACGGCCTCTCGGTGGCGAGGGCCACGAAAGGCGGAAGATCGTTCCCAGGTGGCTGATCGGGAGCGGGACCCGCGGGAGGAAGTTGCTAAACGTCGCCGGGTACGATGCATCTGGAGAGCGCGCGGAGCATTGCTTAAGAGAGCTGGTGTGCAATGCTATGAAGAAAACGTGAACTTGATATCTTGCAGCTGCCAATGTTGAATGTGCCAGCTAGTGGTTAGTTGAGCGTTATAGGTTTTACGCTCGGATACATGTATTGGTCCCATTAACTTCCCGGTTGTGGTGTGTTTCAAGCTCAGTCGGAAGAGCTCAAGCTGTAGTCGACTGTCGGTGGAGCATGAGAGACGCCGTAGGATCGTGGGTTGGAGCCCCACGTTGGGCGCCAATGTGGGCTCACGGCCAAGTGTCGGCTCTAGCCCTCAGAGAATCCACGGAGCCACAGCAAGAATATGCACCTTCACTGTCTGGAGTACGGGCTCGACTGAACGCCGTTCCATCGTGAGCGCGTGTCCCCAAGCTTCTAATCTTCTTTGCTTATACCAGCGCCCCCACATGTTGTAAAGGCCGTCTTCTCTCGGTCTTTCTCGTCGACATTGATTTGCCAATAGCTGGTCTTGAAGTTCAGTGAAGAAAAGTGCCTCGGGTTGTGGAGTCGATTCAGGGTGTCGCCTATCCGTCGGAGAGGGTACACGTCCTTCTTCACCGACACTACGAGATACGCCCACGGACTCTTGTATGGCTGGATGATGTCGCGTACCATTTCGTCGACTTGCTTCTTTATGGCCTCGCGTTCTCGCGTGGAAACTCTGTACGGGCTCTGACGGAGTGGCCTGGCAGTTTCCTCTGTTATGACGCGATGTTTTGCAACCTGGGGTCTGCCGAATTCTTGACGACGAAAAGCAGTCCTTGTATTTCCGGAGCACGGTTTTGACCTGTTCTTGCTTATGATTTGGAATGCTCAGATTGACGTCGAAAGCTGGTTGAGGAGCTTGGATCCTCGGAGACATTGAATACGTGCTTTTCTGGCGGCGTGCGTGGCGGTAGTGCTTTTTCTGTGGATAGTGTTATCGACTTGGATCTTAGGTCACTGACTGCAGCATGTAGGCTTAAGTCCATACCAAGGACGAGATCTCTCGAGCAACGCTGCATGACTCCGAAGCTCGCGGGATACATCCTGTTGGTAATGGTGACTCTCGCTCTGCAGATTCCTGCCGGCGTTACTAGGTGACCTCCGGCGGTCCGGATTTCGGGGCCTTCCTAGGCAGTCCTGACTTTCTTGAACTTCGTGGCGAACGATCCACTGATGACAGAGTAATCTGCTCCGGTGTCGACCAGAGCAACGACGTTGTGGCCGTCGATAAGCACGGCGATGTCGGTAGTTCGTCGTCTTCCGTTGTGGGTAGATCGGGGCGACGGTTCTTTCCGCTGCTGCTATGCGGCGTTGTCAGGCGTTACGGCGGCGGTGGTTTGTCTTCACGACGCCGCTTGGCTGGCGGATTGTTCTTACTGCGCAATAGCATCGTTTGGGACGGTGGGCGATCTTCCTTGCGAGGAAGAGCAACCGCATCTCCATCGGTTGCTGCCTTTAGTTTTCCGAATATGGACCAGTCGGCCGGCCCCGAGTTGGGCCAGTGTGCGGTCGGCGTTAGGTGAGACGTACCGGCCGGCGAAGGTGATCGGGAAGGTCGTCGGGAGTCCATTTTGCTCCTGCTGAGGTAGCCGGTGATGTCGCGAGGTCGTCATTCACCTGGCTGCGGACGCGGCGCGTTCACGCCGAAACCACGCAGTCCCATCTCACGGTAGTGGAATCGGCTGTACGTGTGGCCGGCTTCTCCACAGTGGTAGCAGTGGCGGCTGTGGTCGGGGGTACGCCAAACGTCAGTCTTGGACGGTGCGTAGTGCCGGTCGACAGGCGGGGAATGGCGACAGTGGTGGCGGCTCGCGATAGAAATGCAGTGGTGCGGCGTTTTGACGAGCGCGCGGATGCGGTGCGTTGTGTGGGACAGCAGCAAGATAGTGGATAGCTTGCGGCTGCAGCTGTGCTGGCTGAGGAACAAGTGACTGTTGGATTTCCTCACGCACTACTTCTGCAATCGACGTCACCTCTGGCTGTGGAAAGGAGAGCTTCCGGAGCTCCTCTAGAGCAATGGCTGGGGCGGTTTCGCGCAAGCCGTCCGTGCCGAAAACGTGAACTGCTGGGCAGTCCTGGATAGATCGGCGATTGTACTGTCGGCTGCGTATTTCCAGCGTCTTCTCAATCGTCGTCGCTTCCGAGACAAATTCTTGGACTGTCGACGGTGTTTCCGCATCAGCCCAGCGAAGAGCTCTGCCTTTACTCATCGCCTGAGGAAGCGGACTTGTCTTCGGGCATGGCAGGGTCAGTGTGGCGAAACAGTCGGGCCATTTCCTCTGCGAAGATGGACACATTTTCGTTCGGTTGTTGGACCCATGTCTCCAGCAAGGCCGCGGCATTTTCCTTTCGAACGACGTTTGCGAACGTTTCCAAGAAAGTGCGGCGAAAGATCTCCCAGGTTCGAAGAATAAATACTCGCTATTCTCGAACTAAGTCCTTGCTGCGTACTCCAGGTGAAAGTGCACATGGCGCAGGTTGCCCCTTGGAGTTCGAGTTAATGTTGAGAGTGTTTCGAACGTCTCGAGCCAGGTTTCGGGGTCTTCGCTTGGTGATCCAAGGAAGGTCGGCGGCTCTTTGAGTAGCTGCATCGGCGCGTCATCGCGCGTGCTGTCTGATCGTCGCTGTGGCTTTTGGCTTGTCCGGTAGGAGTCCGTGCTGGGGAGGGGGGGGGATATTCCTTTCAGTTTGCAACTGGCTCGACTGTCCGTGATGAGCTCGGTGGCTTCGTCATGAATCGGGCTGGGTTCACGGTTTGACGGTGGCGTCCGGAACATGAACGAACAGCACATAGATGGCACGTGTTCGTGACATTGACGAAGGCAGCAGTCGGCGTGTTATAGACGAAACTTTATTTGGGCGAACCTGTGCCCGTGAAACGAAGGTCAAAATGTAATACATTCTGTACACTTATAGCAGCGAACAGAGCGTCGGCCGTCGATAACTGGTCTGTGGTGAAGTGCGTCGGAATTTATACAAGGGGTGACAGAATAACGGCTCTGTCGGTATGAATGAAGATTTCATTCAAAGTATGCATCATAGGCCCTGAGCACAACGATCTTATTGATGAACGAGCTGAATGATTCCTTGTTCCCAGAATTCCTACGGCCGTGACGAGATCCAGTCTTTCACAGAATTGAAGTGCTTTCCTTTGAGTGTATTTTTCAGGTTACCAAACGCACGAATATTTTAGGCGATGAATGTTGTCCGATTTAGCACTTTCCGCTCTCAGACATCGGATTACGCCTCGCTGCTCCTCAATCGCCCAAATTCGCAATGTGAACGCCACGCTTTCCGCATACATAATGACGCGTCAATTGGACGGCGCTCTTTGTAAGAGACTGCTCTCTCCACTGCACGCGGGCGCCCCCGCATGCTTCGATCCACGGTAGTGACTCCAATCGCATCCCTAGATGTCTCACTACGTTCTCTTATAGTGGCAGAGGCATCCGTGTTAGCCGTCATGTCGTTACTTCATTTCGTACCTTTTCGAACACACCTTGCAATACATGCGGCATCGAACGTTCGAGCGTCACTACATGTTCTTTCGTACGCTTTCGAATAAACTTGACTTCGCGTCCTGCGCAATCTTAACAGAAGGAGCTCAAACATTCGTGAAGCTTTCCAAACATACCAGCACGGTGTGCGCTGAGCATTAATAAGTTTTTGTGTGAAACACGAATATACAGAATCAGACAACAAACGCGCTTGTCAATATCGTAAATTGAAAGCAATATGCAATCTCGGTGGCATAGTTAGCGGCGATGCTGGCGCGGCCGAGTTTTTGCTTTGCATTCCATGGCGCGAACTGTACACAGCATGTGTTTAAAAGCTTGCCTTGTATCACAGGTCTCGTTCATGCTAGATACTGGACGGTCGTCATCGCTTTTGGTGAGAGGTCGGTTTAAGTATCGTTATATTTAAGTGATCTGTTTTTCCCGAAAAACACGTTGTATCCAAACTCTCGCTACTGGAGGCGATCGCCCCTGCAAGGGGATCGAGCACGCATTGTATGAAGTTTTGCTGCGGCTCATCGGGCCATAGTCTGCGCAGAAAGCTTGCTATGGCGCAGTAGGACACTGATAAACCACCATGAAATATACGAAAGGAATTCACTAACATATTAAAGCAAAAAATGCAGGGTTGCCAATCCGTCCCCATCATTACCTTTTACATCCTAGTCCTTTTGCTTCAGACTGCTCTTGTAACATTGCAGCACGTGAACCCGACGGTCGCAACTGGGCCACTTGAAGCCACTAAAGGTTATTGATGCAGCTCTCCCTATGCACCTGTTATACACGGCTGAACGGACCGAGTACTACAAGTACCGGCACGCACTGCGTCAGCCGTGTGGTAATGCAACTTGCGGTGAGATCGGATTCACGACGCTTCAAAGAACAGCATATCGATTACCAGTGTTTAGCTTGTTGATGTCACCTTTGCGCGTGATGCACGATACGCAGTGTCCCGGCATACGTTAATTTGAACACCACAACGGTAAAATCATGCTAATCGGCGTTAGTCGTCGCGATGGAGATGCGAGACTAGACGTCAACGTGCGCGCATGCACGTCGAACGGTGCTAGAGCTCCCATACACCAAGAGACTTGGTACAAGCTCTCATATCTCAATACACAACCAACTACAATGTGAAGACGCGTTTAACTTTTTTGTTATACCGCTTCCTATAACGGAGCTGTAGAGTTAATATACTGACTCAAGAGAAAAA
>JALIZH010030034.1:0-13144 GCA_030522465.1 Rhipicephalus appendiculatus
AACTGGGAATGCAACTGGTTTTAACTGGAATGAACTGGGATCAACTGGTACCAGTTGGAAACAAACTGGGAAGCAACTGGTCCCAGTTGGAGATCAACTGGGATTGAACTGGGAACATTTCCAGTTGAGCTGGGAGCAACTGGTCCCAGTTGGAGATCAACTGGTTCAAGCTGGGATTGAACTGGGAACATTTCCAGTTGAGCTGGCAGCAACTGGTCCCAGTTGGAGATCAACTGGTCCAAGCTGGTGTTGGACTGGGAACATTTCCAGTTGAGCTGGGCGCAACTGGTCCCAGTTGAAGATCAACTGGTTCAAGCTGGGATTGAACTGGAAACATTTCCAGTTGAACTTGGAGCAACTGGTCCCAGTTGGACACAGACTTGTAGCTGGGATTTAACTGGGAACATTTCTAGTTGACCTGGAAGCAATTTGTACCAGTTGGGAATTATTTCAGTTCTAGGCCATGGTTCTAGTTGCAACCTGCTGAGAGGCAACTGGTTCCAGCTGAGATATAACTGGAACCATTCCCAGTTGTACTGGAAACCGGTTACATTTGCATTCGTACTGGAACCTTCACCTGTTCTGCTACAGGTGGAAACTGCTTGCAGCTTGGACACAGTAGGTTGAAGACTAGCAGTTAAGTGGCACCTAGTACTTGTGGTGAATAAGGAGCAAGAGCTGATCCTAGTTGTACTGATCAGCAGTCAAGTTTAGAGTCAAGCGAGACCTTTAGACAATATCAGAATAAACCAGATATATGGCCTTATCACTGTAAACTAGGAGGATTTTAATAAACTGTGGCATGCCATTACAGCCTTCAATTGGAAAGCCGTACTCATTCAACTTGGAGACAACAAAAATATGATGCAATGGTTTTATTTCTAAGACGACAGAAGACCACACAGAATACAACTTTGATGCATGCACTGTGTTTGGAGAAATTAAACATTCACTTGCCCACAAAAGTACAAGAGAAAGTGACACAGGAAGGAAGAAAGGTAATTTTAAGTTTCAACAAATGCTTTTTTACCCAATGCCAGACTTAGCAAACAGTGACAGTAATGGGTTATAAAAAGATAAGGTTATAAAATATCTTAGCCGCAAAATTAGAATTCTTCTAGTAAGCACTCATGTTTCTCCTTTGTCGATGTACAAGTGTGAGTTGCGCATTTTGAGAAAATACAAAAGGAAAATGCTAATTTTTTAAAAGTTGTGATGCTGGTGTAGTTTCGTGAATCCCATGGGCTGACAGATTAACAAATATATCAGTCATATATAATAAAGATCAATCAAGAACATTGTCTAGAAGAAGAGGTAATGAAACTAAACCTTCATTATTTTGGTCACATCACGTAGCTGAAAATGTCAATGGAGATAAGAGTAATACTATCCAAAGAAAAGATGGAAAAAAAGGCCGCCAAAGTATAAAATGGCTAGATGGTATTTATGCCACAAGGAACCATCTCAGCCACCTTAAAAAATTTGGCATTCATGTACTCATAGAGTCTCAAAGAGTCATCAGTCACTGAACGGTACCCAATGACATGCCCAGAGGGAATCGAGGATTGTGGTCTGTAGAAATCAATGGACAATAATTGCAGGGGTGATACAGCAAGTAAAGCATAAGTTCAGATCACAAGGAAATAGCAGCCAATGAACACATTCATATACTTTTCATTAAAATTCTCACAAGTTCAGACCACAAGGAAACTGCTGCATGTAAAAACACTGATCTGCTTTTCGTTGAAATTCTCACTGGATAAGTTCAGATTACAAGGAAACAGTGCATATGAACAGAGTGATCTGCTTTTGGTTAAAATTCTTAGTGGCAATGAAATCTGGTTAAGGCTTCTACAAAACTGTATTTTGCACTTCATAGCTTGAAAATTACGGTGTTACACTCTTATAATATAAGAGGGCGAAAAGCCTAGTTGCCCTCAAGGCAAATAAGCCGCAACGAGCACATTCATGTCTTGCATTGAATCTGTCCTTGGAACGCCTCATGGAAGCACTTTTGTCACAATAAATCTTTTTCAAAGTGTGCAAACATTAACAAAGTACCCGCTACATGTCAGTAAGGCAATACACACACCTCAGAAACTGCAGAATTTGTTGACGCTGTTGATGATGGTTATGATGAATTATGGCTCAGCCCTTTGTAATAGATGGGAAGCATCACTCCCTCACTGTGACACCCGAAGCGATTCTATGCTTCCGCCATACAATATTGCATCTGTTAACGACACTCCTTGCCCAACACAAGCAATTTCAAGCACCGACGCGGTTCAGTCGTAGAACACTCAAATGCAGAATGGCAGAGTTTTTTTTTAAAAGGGGTACTGGAATGTGAGCCTTTGTACAGCACGCCACAATTTTAAACAGGGTGTCTGAACCAAAGGTTTTTTCTTTAGTTTTAGTTTCGTTCCACCAAAAGAAGTTACGTTTCAGTTCCAGAATGAAAAAAGAATTGTTCCATAACAGTTATTTGTATGCAAAAACTTGAAATGTAACAACATGTTTTTAACTTTCTCACAAGGATTGCAAATTCTCTGAGCAGGCTTAACGTTTTTCTTCAAGACAGTAAACATGATCGCAGAAGCAGCATGCCATCCAGTGATATGCGAAACCGTTGTTCTCATAAAACAAACTTCAGCACTGAGAATGCCCTCTCTACACTGGCCTGCGTGACTGGCCCACCAAGAACCACCTCTGTTAATATAAACATCCTTGGTTGCAATTCTTTCCAATTTTCGCAAACTGTCAACACATATCTTTATTTAGAATCCTTGCCCGAGATACATGCTCCCCTGAGATATGCATCAATGCTCATGTAGCATGTCCTCGGTTGTTCCAGATTGCCAACTTTTTTTTCTTGAACCGAAAACCAATAAAAATATTTCAGTTTCACTCTGGAACAAAATAATAGATAACGTTTCAGTTAGGTTTTCGTTCCAGTCAAAAATATCGTTTTTTTTTTAATTTTCACTCTGTTCCGGCACATTGCTTTATTATTGTCACATATTGTGCAAGCAGCTGGTAAATTGTAAGGCTAACCTCAAGTGTGCAGTTTTCCTGGGCAGCTGCGGATGCAAAATGCAGACATTTATGTGCTTAGATTTAGGTGCACATCAAAAAATCCCAGGATGTCACAATAAATTTGGAGTCCCTTACTATGGCGTGGCTCAATCATATTGTGCTTTTGGCACATAAGCCCATCAAATTATTATACTATTACATAAATACTTTCACAATGAGGTGATTGCTACTATAGAAAATGCAAAGCAATGTTGGTTTGTTATTTTTGATATTCACAGCATAGTGGTTAGGTGAATCAACCTTACAACCCCTTCATGCACGAATTATGAGTTTAAATGAGTCAACTTCATATAACATAACTCCCAGGCACTCTATATTATATTGCAACAAAGAAAAGGAGGTAATATGTTGTTTCTTGAGAATTATGTACAATTACTATGTGATTATCTAATTATTCTCCAGTCAGTCATGTTTCATTTTTGCATAAAAAAGAGGAAAGTCTTAATTCAAAATCCATGAGCAATTTGTTTTCGGTTGTACTCACTTCTAGGAAAGAAAAATACTATTTTTGATGTCCGTCCTAGAATGCGGCACATCGAATGACCCATCAAATATTGTTGGAGTCTTCACCAAAATTATTGGCTGCAGTCACATACTGCACATCGAAGTTAAGTGAAGACCCACTGACTATGCGGAAGGCTCAATTCGTCATATGCAAAATGTATCCTGCTCTTTCTTGACCGCTAGTCTAAAGTGGCAAAAACAAGTTTCATCTACATATGTGGACACTGTGCCTGAAGGGGATATGGATGAGTATGTGCATTAATGACTGATATGTAAAGCCTTTTCCACCACTTTAACGAAGTATGGCCTATCCCCAAAAGCTACATAAATACATGGCAGACATCCCTGAAGTAATTCAACAACGCCCTTTTGGGGCAGCTGCTGCGCTTTCAAGATGTGTGCATTTTTGAATGCTGGCACTGTTTGAAACTTCCTGCACACTGCAAAATACCTCGAGTTCGCAGATGTGTCCTTGCATGACACTATATGCTCAATCTTTATGAGCAAACCTGAGGAGGTCAGGAGGGCTGTCGAATCTGTTTTCTGCGGCCTTCTATACTGCTCACTGTGAAACACGTACCCAGATACTGCAACTCTGTAGTGTTCGACGAAAGGACCATCGCCAATGTCGCAAAGATTAGCTTTAAGAAAGCCAAGGAGTGGCTCACGCACTTCTTTTGGTTTGCCCAACGGCAGCACTGCGTCCTTATGTGAATTCTTCACAGGCTTCATCATAAATTCTTGTGCCCGAGTGGAGGCCGCTGCTTTAAGTTTTATGCTGCTGTTGATCATCAGCAAGCGTTCAACAATTTGCAGTGGTACACCTTTGGCTGATGTCACTAGCTCCTTCAGCATGCCAAGGTTTGATTCAAACGCAAAGCACGAGTGTGCCCAGAGTGGTCCTTGAAGGACCACACTTTTCGGTAAGTGCATAATCTGGTGCACATTGAAAGTCATTTGCCTCTTGCTGTAGAGAAACTGTATGTCCACAACGAATTTCACAAGGCAATGTGTGCTTTCTGTGATATCGCTCGAAGACACACAGTCTTTCAGCAAGAGGCAAATGCCTTTCACAAAAAGTGACAAGTGGTTCAAATACTCTGGTGGCAAAATTCCTTCAAGGCATGGAAGTGCAAAATACAATAGCCACTGTTGCCACTCAGTCGCTTTCCAGTATTTCCTTACAGCCAAGGAGCGCTGCAGACGGACAAAGCAAAGTGGGGGCTTTAGGCTCCTAAGGCGGCTGTCCAGAGCCTCAAATTGTTGTGGTGCCCCAATATAATATAATGCACCAACATCTGTCAGCCACAGCTCAGTGAGCTGCCGAGTAACCCCAAGTAATACGCAATGCATATAATCTGGAGTAAAACTCCAAATTATATCAAAGTGCGCGACGTTGATAAGAGGCGATGGTCCTTTGAAACCTCTGACTGTTTTGCCACTATCTGCAGCTTCAGCCATCTGCTGGAGCGTCACGTCGTGGGTCCGTTCGCTTGCAACTTCATCTGCAGGATACTTGACGGTTCCTGCACACATGTGCAGACACGCACAATTTAACTATACCGCACAACACAGCACCTTTTGCTGCTGCTTAAGAGACAACAGTTATGTATGGTGTAAAAACGTATGTCCAAGCTTACGATGAAAGCATAGACGTTTTGTACAATACATTCAGCTATTAGAGGACATTTAAGCGAGGTTCAAAACTCACAAAATCAATCCACAAGGTTAGTCAGATATCAAGCTTCCTTCAACATGAATTGTCCTCAACCAAAGTCCACATAGATGGCACTGATTTCACAGTGACTTTATGTCTGTATTAATGAAATGAAGTCATATATGTAATGTTAAAATATAAAAAGGAAACAAGATGTTAACAAGATTTGCTGGCCACAATGCATGGGTGTACTTGCATTAAAGACTAAATGAAAAGAGATGAAAGAGCTAGATAAAAATAAGGATAATCAATAAATTGTCGTACCATCAACACTCTTGCCTGGGTGAAGGCACCAGCCGCAACCATAATAACCATTAAATTGTACTATGTTCTGCAGCAGTGCCCTTGCCGGGGCATCTGCAGAGCAGCTGACACAGTATATCTGAAATCAGAGAAGAAAAGTTGGAATTATAATACATAGTTCTTATCACAAACTTATGCTCATGCTAAATTACCTTCGAGTGAATCGTTTGAAGCCCAGTCTCCCATGTGACTCCACTTTCACTAAGCTGATCCATCTGTAGCCTGAACGACTGCAGAAGGAGAGTCATGTCAGCGTGTGATTGTCCATACCACAAACCAGGTATTATTACATTGTTGCGACGGAGATGTGGAGGCAACTCATTGATGGTCAGTTGAATCGGCCAAATCGAATATTTGGATGACTTGAAAATTGGTGCTCCATCCACGTTCAACATAAATGTCAGGTCATGCGGTGAAATTTTTTCCCTGATGTTTTTGTACAACTGGCCGTCAGTGATATCGGCCACGCAGCCGTCATCCCTACACGAGATATTCTGAAGTTGGTCAGAAAGAGCTGCTGCCATAGACGCATCGGCAAGAAGAGAAGAAAGCTGCTGTTTGAGTGGCAATGTCAAAAAAAGTGGCCGTCCCGGAGCATTTCGCGGCCGCTGTAATTCTTCTTACAGACGGAACAGCAGCTCTGAACGCTGTTTCTTTCTTGCAGTGTTCCTGATGTTTCGGCTAGATGCGTCAAGCATTCAGGGCAGTAAAAGTGAAACCTTGCGGCTTCGACACTGGCACTAACACACTTCTTGAAAAGGTATTTACTTGCAGGAACATCTTTTCTGTCCGCAACGTAGGCAACTAGCTTCTGGAGAGCTTCAACACCCTTCCAGGGGAGCCCGAACTCTGTCGCAAAGTTGACAGATAAGGCAAGAAGGTCTTCTGGAGGCACACCTTTCTGTGCATCTGCAGATACCTCTTCACTGTTGCTCTGATCAACGGACTGGGAGAACTGATCTGTTCTGATAGCGCCACCAGAAACTGCTGAATCGCTATCAGATAGCAGCTGATCAGCATCTGGTTCTGTGTCATGATTTCCTGATTCGGCAGGCGTTGCGGCATCATCAGGCTCCTGTCGTGGAAGAGGTGGAGTTGGAAGCGGCGCGACTGCGGCACTTTGAATTTGAGCACTTGCCACGAGTTGCTTGCCCGAGCAACTTCCCACCAAACGAAATTTAGTTGTCTTTGGGAGATCTGCGACACTGCCGCCATCACTACATTCTAGGTAGCGTTTCCTTCGTTTCATCCTCGACACAAGGATAAGTAAGAACTGGAGCACTACACTACGTGCTAGTAAACTGCGCTGGATCACACAAAAAGACTCAGAAGAGCTCAGCGCACCCAAAGCGTACAAAGGCGTACTTGCGGTGCAGCGTATGTCGATGAGAATGACGATGATGCGCGCAATTACGGTCATATGTCTTGGAAAAGGTGAAATCTTATAATATCTAAATGTTGCGATAAGGCGTCTTGATTAATAATAAATATATATGAGGCTAGAGCTGATAAACTCGCGCTCCTCGTAACTGGGTGTGAGGCGCAAATCTTGAAGGCCGCGCTTTTGTGCGTTATAAAAAATACAAGTCTTGAAGGCTGTCAATGTTCCGAATATATTCCCGTAGTTTCATTTATTTCCTTATAATAAATTCTTGTTATTTTGCGAAGTGACATAATATTTCTGTGACGAACGCATGAAGAGGTGATTGACGAGGTCGCCGTTTGCGCGCAGAAACTTTTAGCGCTTTTAGGGACTGGCAATCGCATGGACATCGTGATCATCGTAGTGCCTGGCTATGCTCGTGTTGATGTTCGTGCTCGCTCTTCTTTTTTTTCCCTTTTGTGTATGTTTATATCTGGCTACATCGCGCTAATTTTGACTTCTATTTAGCTGTCGTTTTGTCAGTTGCTAGCTGTAACGTCGCGTTTACTATTATGTTACTTTACACTTGTTAGAATTAAGTTTTTAAGTTTATCATGTTTGCTCTCGTGCGTTTTGTCTACGAAGAGGACAAACGCTTTCACGTTGTGCCTGTTGGCGACATCGAGAACTTCGATCCCAAAGACGAAGGAGATTTCGACAATAGGCTCCTGTACTCAGTGATGTGGCGAGACGACGTCAGAGAGGAAAATACGGGGACATACAGTGGACAGATCTTGATGCTCGACTGTAAGTGTCTTGTTCTCTCATTCTGATGGCTCTTCTTTTTTGTTATAATTCGTACCAAAGTGTTGGGAGTTGCAGACGATATGTGCGACGTGTGACGACTATCAAAATTAAGTTTTTTTTGAATAGTTTTTACAGCGTATTCGACTAGTTTTATAGTTAAACCTACCAATGATGCTTGGTGCTTTTTACCTCTTGATAGGCTGATAGTGGTAATACGCTAGTGGACTAGGTTAGTAAAATCTTTCTGGGATTGCAGTAATCGTACTTGTTGGTTTCTTTCGTTGAAAGGCACGCGAGAGGGCTTAGAGACACGCCAAGCATCGAAACGGGTCCACATACCGAAGCTCTATGTTGAAGATGATTCAACAGATGGTGAAGAAGAAAAGAAGAAAGAAAGAAAGGTAAATCAACATTCTTTTTAGAAATAGTCATGGCTATAGTGTTCAGTCAACCAATAAAAGATAGCATGCACTGTAAGCATACTTGTTTACATTATAATTGTATTCCTGCATGCATATATACACGGGATGTTGACAAGTAATGTGCATTGTCTTGAATATAATTACATTTAAACTATCTGTTTTTCATATGATTGTTATAAATGTGCAACGATTTCTGTTCTTTCTGTAGAAGCGCAAGCATAACCGTATTGTTGGAAAGACTGCTGCATACGATGAAATTTTGAAAACAAATATGAAGGCTACACTGTTGCAGAACTCGGCGCAAACAGGCCAAGCAAGACGAAAAACGGTAAGCTTAATTATAATTTAGTTGAGAGTTTGTATTTCTCAAAACCAGCTGTCTTGCTTGCAGGGTGAAAAACGGGCGCGCACACCGTCACACTCCTCTAGTGAGGATGACTCGATTTGTGCAAAAAGCGAGCTGCAACTAGCGTTGAAAGAAAAAAGAAAATGGAAAGAAAGAGCATGTGATCTGGAGAAACAAAACCGCATGCTGATAGAGCAGCTCACGTCAGTCCAGCATTGCCTCGAGGCAAAGATATTCAACTGTAAGTGTTTCTCTGGTTATGCTCAGTTTTGTTTCACAAGGAATGAACACTTGACAAAAATTACAGGTATGCAAAAAAATGAGCCTCTGCTTTAATTCCAGTGGAAGAAAGACCTACATGCAGGTGTGCCAAAAAATGCTTGGCGGACTGCGAAAGGGACCACTCACCCGCTGCAGAAGCAGTTGAAAGATATGGTAAGCTGTGCATGAACTATGCTGTGCATCGATCTTTCCAGTGTGGCATGAGTTTCCAGTGCTATTAAATTCAAAGCATTTTTTCGGGAACCAAAGGCATTCATTTTTATCTACCAGTCTATCTAGCTGGCCACGTCTGGGTGCTCTCATGGTCATCACCTTAACTTGGTATATACCAAAACTGAATTAGGAGAGTATGAGTGTATAACAAAAATGACTGACAGGTCATAAGATGGATGACATGACATGTCTGTCGTGTATGTCATAAAACTGTTTCTTACTGTCATGTGTGGCACATACCATGGCTCATGGTATGCACCACAGGTGACTCGCTGTCTGTATCAACCCAGGACAGCGAAAATAGACATTTAAAACCTCACCAGACACTCTGTGTGAATTACGGAAAAGAAAAGCATGCCATCTGTTAGTGACTCTAAATATGTGCTTCTATGACTCGGCAAGCTCTAGTCTGGCATTGCTCGTCCCCGCAGGGCAGTGCCAGTGAATACTGCTTTCACTAAGTTTTGATAAAATTGACATCTGTGTTGTAATGCGAGTGCTGGGTTTATGTCAGATGAGCTATAATTTAGACGCCAGTGGAGCCAATGTGCCTAGTAAGCTCATGATGCACGCACTACCACTCATTCGCTCAAAGATGTTCTACACACAACATTTTTTAGCGCAAATGTGAAAAGTGAAGAACACAATCCACAGGGCGAACGCCAAAATGTTGTATGCGGTACAATACCAACTCACCCAACAGGAAGTTTTATTGATCAATATTGAAGACTTGGCTCAAAGTGCGGCATAACCAGCTACTCGCAGACTGCTTTGCAAAAAATGAATGTCAGCAATGCATGGGGTCTGCTAGAATTCTGTTGCACACCAGTTTTTGTAGAAGCAAGAGTGTCTGATAAAAGATTCAAAGGAATATGACTTTTTTTTATGTGTTCTCCATGCAGATCCACCACCAACCCCCCCATGCTTTCTCAGAGCAAGCCATGCTAGAGGTGGATGATGATCAGCATGATTTGCAAGCGACTCAGCTGACTGGAGGTAATTTTTACGCGCTGCGGTAGCAGCCCATTCCACCCACCCACTTGATCAAAGCGCATACTACCATAACGGCTGGGCTCGAATGCCAGCAACGTTGCAAGCACTGCTGCTGTGTGACTGTAGATGAGGCAGCACTGTGTGCGTCACAGCTTTATGGACCTATGTGACCAAGCTTCCTAAACATGCACGTCACTGTCCTACTCGGCATTCAGAAACGGAAAGGTGTTCTCATAAATAATGCGATATTAAATTATTTACCAAGTATATATGAATCCTCCAGTGGGTATCATTTTCTTTTTTGCAAATACAAAAAAGCTTTATTTAGAATGTGTCAATTTCTGGAGCAATAAGAAACGTTTGAAACAATTGAAAACACATGTGAGCCACGAATTTTGATGTCTCTACCCCTTTAAACGGTAGTAATGTTTTGAATCCTCCCAATGTTGTGTCACAATGCATTTGCGTCCTTTTCACTGTGCATTTTATTGGCACATATGTGATCTGCACAATAGTATCTTAAGTGCTTCAGAGCTAAAAAAAATTCCCTGTGACATCGTAATTTTCGGTCTTGAGATCAATTACTTGAAGTGGCGTACAGTACTTGAGAAATCTTTGGAAGTGTTCTGTCAACAAATTGACAAGAAGTCACTAATTAGTATATTTACTTTATCATGCACATTCTGTTACACAAATTCTAGGTGGTGAGCTGCTGAATGAATTTATTTCAAACCAGTTTTTTATAGCAAACACCACTTTGGACATATTCCTTCCCGTAATGTTTAATGCCTGTTGAAGTGTTATTTCATTAAAGGCAAGTGTCAGTTATTGTTTCACAAAAGTGCTTCTGCCTCCTATTACAGCAGACAAGCCAGAGTTTTCCTACACAGAAGACGGCTTTGTAAGTAATAATTTGTTGCTTGACAAGTGCATAGTGATTCGTCAGGCTTATAGCATTTAAAACAATGGCAGAAGTCAATTGCAGCTGTTAGCATGGCATCAAAGCTTTTTGCGCTCATTCGTGGTTAAATTTTTTTACTGTTGCATGGTTGTTCCATAATAGTGTGTTAATGGTAAAAGAAACTAGTCGCACGTATGTGTGAGTGCTAAAATCAGTACTTCAAACGCTGAGAAAGTACATTGAAAAATAAATTGTCCTTATGTGACTCATTTATACATTTGGGTATACAAGGAAAAAAAATTAAATGAGAACAATGGCCTCGTGGTAGGAGGAAAACTTTCAATATCTGTATGACATTAGTTTAGCTGTCTGGTGATTCCTTTTAAACTTGTACAGTCTTTGTGTGTACGAACGGTACGAGCACACTGAAGACAAACACACAATGGAGGCACACATGCGTGTGCCTTCATTGTGTGTTCATCTTCAGTGTACTCTTACCGTTCATAAACATGGAATACCAACGTAAGACATCCCAAAATACATATAAATCAATAGTATAAACCTTCGGGTCTGCTATAGAAATCCTAATTTCACAGTTCTTCTTATTCCACAAGCAATCTGTACAAAACGTTGTCGAGGGTAAATAAGAATGAAACTAAGACTCAAATAATTTTATAGGGGTGCGTTCATGCTAAATGAGGTTCAGTTGCTTTAACATTTGACCATCAGCTGATTTACAGACATGTTTTGGTATTCGAGGCCAGATTTGTTTCAGCTAGAAAAGCACTTTGTTATCTCACTTATGTTCTATAAATTGATTTGTTTGCTAAAATTATTTTTGCAGTTTCACTTGCAAAAGGGCTACCAGATTACAGGCACCCAAGCAGCAAAAATCCTAAACAATAAGAAGGCTACACTCGTTTGCAAAGATACTGCACAAGCTTTATGGACAAATGAAGTGCTTGCCACAAGGAGCGTCAGCGGAAAGTCTGCTCCAGCAAAGCGGGCCACAGGCGTGCAGCCGAAGAAACAACTTACTCCTCAAAAAGTGGACATTGTTGTGGGTAAGCTTTCACAAAAGGGGTAATTCAGTAATATGCATTTGGGTGAGCTGTGGTTTCATTGCAGTGATGCAAGACAGCATGGTATCTCTTATAGCACTTTTAATTAAAAAAAATGCCCCCCACCTCCCCGAAGGGAATCGTGAGGAAATGTGAATGCATTTCTTGCGCCGAGAGATTTCGCCTTCACCGACTTCTGCCATCGCCTTGAGAGGCGCCCAGCCAGCGGACGGGAGAGTGGGCGCAGGGAGGAGAGAGTGCGAACGGTGAGAGAAGGAGCGGCGAAGCACTGCACCTACCCTCCCCTACACTCACTCGCACCACATGCTCCGGTTGCTAGGGGCGAGGATAAGCACGCGTGCCCACAGCTGTTGCTATGGGAGAGGGAGTGAGAGCGGAGAGATAACACCTGCCGGCGCGTGGACGCCGCCGCGGACAACGCCGGATGCGCCTGACATAGCTTGACTAAGAAATGCATTCGCATCTAAAAAAATGCCTTGGATTTACAATATCAAGTGGCAGGTCCTCATGTATTATGCAGTGGTTAATACTGCTCACAATTGGCATTATTGTTTCTTTAAAAAAATCGCAAATTTTCTATATTTCCATTGCACCATGCATTTTTTCATAACGTTCACTTTCATTAGCCATTTTCTAATACATGAACATATGGTTATTTTCAGCCACTGTGAAACACTGGGGGAGGTGCAAAAATGTGGATGTTGTGGATGTCGTCAAGGTTGTGCCACGGCTCCTCACAGAAAAAATTCAAGACGTCTCCAAGGCACTCAGGAAGTTGGAGACAAAATAAAACTGAAAATCAAACGACTGCCTCTATTGTGTTTTGAACTTGCCTGCAGAATGACCTGTAATTCATAGGTTTCTGCCGGGACCAGTTGCAGCTGGGAAAGCAACTGGGTCCAGTTACTGTGGGGAAGCAACTGGGACCAGTCGCAGTGGGGAAGCAACTGGGACCAGTCGCAGTGGGGGCCCAACTGGGACCAGTTGCAATGGGAACCAGCTGGGACCAGTTGCAGTGGGGATCAACTGGTCCCCACTGGGAATTGTTCCATAAACCAGTTAAACTGGGACCAGTGGGGACCAGTTGCATTCCCAGTTGCAAATTTTCACCTGGG